>CAFUXE010000710.1:848281-861452 GCA_903364295.1 Serranus cabrilla
TTTTTTTCAAACATTACTTCAATGAAGCCTCATGTGTACCCTTAAGCACTTGAACAGAAATGATCCATTTGTTGTTGGGAACCTGTCACTGTTGTCAAATTCATCACCACTGAGACGTCGGCTGGACCCTGCCAACATCAAACAAACCAGGGGGCCCATTACAAATGAGCCTCAACAACTCCCAACCAAAACAAAATTCTTCTTTCTCTTTGTGGCTCTCGGGACCTGGGAACATGAAACCCGAAACGGTCATATTGACAGTTCCTCCTGTTAGCACACACTGAAAAACAATGTTAGTATAATGATGCAATCCATCAAGCAGGAACAGTAACAAGGGGCATCCCCTATGCAAAGCGGTTCCGCTGTGTTTTAAGGCCCCTATCACACACCTGCTTGTTTCCACAACACGCACTCACATTTGTGATCCAACGGCTCTTTTTGCACATTGACCTAATGGCTCCCAGCTCTAACATGGCTGTGCTCATACTGAAGTAATGTAGCTGTTCAGGAGGCATCTTAACTATCAGAGTTCTTCTTTCATGTTTTGTGTTCTGGCTAAATAGTTTCTGATATCCAGGATTACATGAACAATACTTTCATCTTTCCTAATAACATTAGGTCTATCCAAGAATAACCTGAGAACAAACGGGAACAGAAATTGTTATAAGTCAGCTGCCAGTTGTCGTGGACAGGTGACAAAGAGTTGCTCAATGCTTGAACAACATTACGTGTCTAGAGCACTGAAAGCAATACACATGTCACTAGTGGATTAAGTAGCCATGCCATGCACAAAGTCCTGCGGTTGCAGTCGTAAGCGGGGTGGAACCACATGAAACGGTCAGCAACAGCAGCAGAAACTATATCACAGGTCTGCCAGTAAAGAGTTCTTGGTCAGTGTACAGTGTGCCCTGTTTTAGAGCCACATGCACAGATGAAAAGCCTAGGAACATTAAAGGGGTTGACCACCTGTCCCAATCCCCTCTCTCAGGCCTGAATGAGACCACAGGGAGATCCTCTTCCTCCAGCACACCACCTGCTACCACTACCTCCCCTTTAATGTTGGGCAACTCTTTAAAGATCCCACAATGGCACTTTGTAAGAGTGCCCAGTTCAGCATGGAGACTGCTTGCGAAAACGCGTCACACTGTGCTGTGACTTTCCTTAAAATACAAAGTAAAACATTTTGTGTATTTGTGATTTTTTCTGTTTTATTCCCAAAATTAACCTCAGTGGGATATTAAACCTTTTTGAAACCATCCCTGCGAATAACAACACAATAAAACAAAGAAAAGAGAAATATCTGTTGCGCAGGTGTCATGGTTTTGTTGTTTTGAAAGCCTTATTTTAAGTCAGGATATGAGAGCACAAAATGTGTTTTGGTATTTAAGAACATGTTTTGTCATCCTGTCAGTATAAACTAAAAACATATATATTCAAACAATAGATTGTATATATAGATGGATGAAAGTTTGGCAAAAGCAATGCCAAAAAACATCCAAATCACCCTGGTGGCTATTTGCAGTGAAAGTCATAAATCTCGCCCCCTCCATGTTTGCAGGTGGGATCTAGGCCAGACTAAAAAAATGTAAGTCAATTTAATAGAATTTCCCAAAGATGGTTTACGTCATTTTAGTAATTTTTATCACACTGGTGGTTGTTCAAATTCAAATTTTTCTTATAATTTTGATTAACATTAATTTGTTATTGACTACCTGGCAAATGTAAGTCCAGTATTTCATCCTCTGTTCTGACAGACATTTGAACTGGCCATAGTGGGGAAAGGTGTTGGTAATAACACTAACAATGCTTAGAGTTCCTGTGACAGCGAGCTTGCAAAATGACACCAGGAACCTGAAATCAAAACAGCTACATTAAATTGTTAATTTCATTGTTTTAACACTTGTGCATTTCCTACTGTGGCAAGTCAAACGGTCTAGTCTGAAAAATCATCTGCAGGCTTTTGATGAGGAGCGACCCCTGTACACCATGCTGATCATTTACAATATGGATTTTAGATTATTTGAATTCCCATAGGAACAAACTGTAACTATTATTACTGTAATATTCTTGATGACACTACTTGTTTCACTAATTCACAAATTATGCTCAGGATTAAAGTTTTTTTGAACGTCGACTTAAAAACAAGGCCTGCAGTAAGCATATGGCATGTAAGAGAGGCTGAGTACTTTGGCTTTTGGAAACTGATATGTGGGTTGAAACTTCAGAACATGTATGACACGGATTGTGTAGAATGAGATGAAAATAAAGTGCTGGTTGTGCAACTGCAGCTGTTAGAAGTCAGGTCTGTGGTAAAAGAAGAAGAAACAAAAACTGTGAGAAGGCAAAGCCTGTTTCATACAAAGATCAGCCTCCCTCTCTGACTCGGTCTGCCTCTCTTTGCTCAAGGCAAACCTTTTCATCTTCTGTACCCACCCAAACAGCCATCCGTGACACTTAGGAGTCCATTTAACTCCAATGGAATAATAAAGACCGTGAGTTGGAGCTGATCTCTCCAGTAGAAGTAAATTACAGTAATAACAAGTGGCGTAGATTATATAAGATGTCTGATGGATCAGCATATGTCCTTTGATGGAAGTTTATCAAACTGAACACAGCACAGTGCTAACAGGAAAAAGAGAGAAAAAGAAAGGAGTTTATGCCAAGTTGTACTCAGTGTTAAATTTAATGGTACAAGTCAGAAAGGCTGAGTTACATCAAAGGCCACTTTAAACAGCGGGTTGTTTTTTTCTGCTCAAATAAAAGACAAACTGTCATCATCATTAAACTTGGCCACAGATTGTTTTTTCTCCGCTTTGGATAAAGAAAAAAGGTTTATCTATCCTCCATTCCTCCCACTGCCATGTAGGTCAGTGTCAGTGAATCAGATGTAACATATATTAGGAGAAAAACTGCAGAGCTGCAGCCAGACCCAGACTGGCCATCTGGCAACTTTGGCACATGCCTGAGGAGACCGTCCACTTTTGAGCTATTACTCACAGAAATGATTTAATGATAGATATTTGTGAAATACTGTAGTATGAATGTGATGGGGTGTTTCACCAAACACCCTAACGGCATTTCATTGTGAAATCAAAACAGTTGGGGTGTGTCCAGAACAAACTGCAGTCAGATACAACTACAAGTTTCAAGAATTGTTCCTAAGATGTATTTTCAAGAATTTTGAAGAAGTTTCAATAAGTAACCAGACAGAATAGCTAAAGTTTAAACCATAAAGTGATTCTTGATTTGTCTTAACTTTGAACTGCAGTGGAAAATCGTGAAATTGGCTACACTCAATGGTTTATGTAAGACAGCTCTCATCGCTATATAGACTTAGAATACTTGTTAGCAAACAGTTGAATGTTATCAGCCCATTGAGTAGCCATTATAAGTTGTTATCTGCCTGCTTCAGTTACTATGTGAGCAGAAGGTCATTATCAGCCCATTGTCTTGGTTTATGTGTAAAAAAGCTCATGGATTGGATTAAATACTTTGTGTCACTTAACATACGAATGTTGGGACATACATTATATATACTCATAATGTTACTTGTCACTCCCAATTCTTCAAATACCGATACTTTGTCATGGCCCTTGACCTGTGACACTGAAGCACAATGGACCCTTGAATGGATGAGACCCAATCTCAACCTACTAGAAGGTGTAGCATAAGCCCCATTCTGACTTATACCTGAGGCTGATGACCATTGATAATGCCCATTCGATCACATGTCCAAACCAGGTAGCAACACTAGCATCCATTTTGTGTTTGTGTTCATCTGATGAATTAAAGTCCAATTTGAACTCTGTTTTGGTCTCCACCAACTCCTGAGAGAGATCCCTGGCTCTTTAGTTGATAAATGCTAGTTAACTTTAAGGGGACCTATAGATTCTGGTGCTTATTCTCTGTGGGTTTGTCATAACCAGTGACCTCTGTCAATACATTCATTTGATCCATTGTTAATACAAAAAATATTTATTTTGGCAGCTTTTAACACTCAATACAAAAGAAAAATATATTGTCAAAAGAGCTAAATCTGAAGTTAATTCTGCATACATATTTGGTTGCACCTATTCACCTATTCACAGTTTTCTCACAGTCCTGTCTTGGCTGTGTGATTTATACTATTATATTGTGATGCTTCCTCTGCTGGAGGTGCACATGTGAACCCGTTTCAGATCATCAAAGGAGGCGCAGCCCGTTCCCATGCTTGTTCCTCGGGTCTTGCTATTAAATATAAGAAGATCAGGTTAAGTGATCAAAGACCCTTGGTTTCTGGGGCTTAAGTGTTGCTCTATTTCATCAAAGGCCAGCAGTCTTTTTAACCTCCACTACCTCAAGGTAACATTAAACTAGCAGGTAATGGAGCTTTGCCTTTCCTGTAAATACTGTACGTGTCTTTTTCAATGGGAACCAATATGAAAGAGGATATAATGACACAAATGGCAGATCCTTTTTTTACATTCCTCCAACCTCCGTCAACAAAGGCACCTGTCTCTTTTATCTGCAAAAACAATACAAACAGACTTCAAAAGAATATCCGGCTGACACTTGGTTTTCCTCCAACCACAGTGTTTATCAGAAGGCATATATCAGGCCATTCTGGGGCATTGTGTTGCCAGTAACCCGCTTCCTCCAGCCCCTGGTTAATTGTCACGACATGTGTCCTTCCAAACCACAACTTGGGAGCTATTAGTATTAGCTTCCTGTTGATGACTAATGTATTCACATGGTGCTTTGTGGCACTCATTTCATCAGAACAGCAGTTAAGCACATTTGTTTTGTGTTACTCAGCTGGTTAATAAATCAGATATATGAACAAAACTCTTTGATGCAAATGATCTTGTGTTACACTATATCATTTGTGTTTTGAAATTTTGCTGAAGGCCAACAAAGTTTCCCATGGACAACAATTTGGCGCGCTCTTACTCAGTAAGGTGCAAACACAGTAAAAAAGCGCATTTCTAAGGCCACCCATGTAGCCTGTGATATTGTGTGGCACTTTGGACAAAAACATCCTCAAATGACAAATTGTAAAGTGTTTTGGAAAGACTTCAGGTGTCAACCAGGTAATCAGGTGCTCAAGGTGCTTGTGTGCTCCAGCTCAAGCTGTTTATTTCATGTGTCTGGTTTACATCTGCACGCCAGCTAGATCTTGACCAGATGGGAAGGAAAATTAAGGTTTCTCTCTCTTTGTCTGTCTCTCTCTGTCTTCTGTGTGTGAGTGTGTGAGAGAGAAAGGGTCTAACAATGTGCATCGAAGACAGTCTCCTACACATAAGGCCAGCACGTGTTGTTGTACTGCACATATAGACTTCTTTGAATCCAACTCGAGCCTTGCTAGTATGCACAAACGCCACATCATCAGTCTTCTAACGCCACTCTCTTTGTCTGCTTCAGTAAGTGAAGTTCTCGTTGGTTGGTAGGAGGGTGCAGGGTAAACAACCCCATCCCAACCCCAATCTGTCTCCATGTGCTCGTAGTTGGCAAGTGGTAGAGGCCATGATGGACTGCATATGTAGAGTATCTTCCATTCTTCAAAGACAACACTGGAATGTTAACAACAATAATATACATTTTTTTTTTTTTTCTGCTTTGCTTGAGGTTTCTATCCTGATAGTAAAAGAAAGAAGCGTCCCGATAGCTGCTGTAGAGTCTTTCCGCTGGTTCTGTTGCCAACAGGCTCTTCATCATCCTTGCTGGACGAACTTTGTCAATTTGTTTAACTTTCCGAAACATTTAATCTGAAAGCTATGCCTTACAACTATTGGCCAAATGTGCAGAGGTGAAAAGTTTTCAGGATATTCCTTCCTCATTCATGCTTTTTTCATGCGTCACACAAATACTTTTTGTTTGTTGGTGTGTTGACACCAAACACAAAGTGTTTTTGTGTTTTTGTGTGGCTTAACCACAGACAAAGTCAATACAAACACACTAATAGACCAGAATTTGCGCCAGATGATTACGTGATACTTGCTAAGAGACCTGCCAAAGCATGAATTGGCATTATAATGTGGTTATTTCTGTTTATTACGGGTACATACAGCTATAGTAGCAGCAGTCATGGAGAAGCAGTTACTGGAGAAAGTAATACAATTCACCAACCAGTGTGCACCTCCAGTAAGGAGGCTTTTAGCAACACCTTGAATGGTGGCCAATGAGTATAAAGACTTTTGCATTCAGAGGTGGTTGGACAACACTTTGTAGTAAATGGTTTGTATCAAGCACACTCTGGCTTAAAGTGTTCTTGAGAAACATACTGAACTCCCACAAGCTTCAGTGCCACTGTCGCTGACTGTCCACAGAAGTCTCTGAAGGAGGAAAAAGTTATTTAAATTAAAACATGTTGCATATTAATGATGACAATGATTAGGTGAAAGATTTAGCATCTGAACAAACTGCCATCAAAAACAGCTGAACTCCATATTCTCCACACACTTCTTTTGCACTAATGAGCAACTTGTTTCCCACTGAGCATTTATATACTTTAACATAAAACATACATCTCCTTTTCTTTTAGCTCCATCGTCGTTGCTGGCCTCCTCTACACTTTCTCTGTCTACTTCTCCGTATCTGTTGCCAGCTGGCAGAGAACCTAAGCCGTGCTCTGTGTATCGGTAAATATTCCATACAGCTCTTTGGCCACACTTCTTCCTGACAGTATATCTGGTGACTTCACAGCACTAATCAGATATCCTTTGAAGCTCTACTGATCTCACTTTGTAGACGACAACAAATAACATGCACTTTTATTACTTGCTAGGCATTTTGTATTTTTTCCCCTAATCCTTTCAAGTTTGTCCTCAGCAGCACTGTATGTGCTATGATCCGTCTCTTGCTCCCTCCCTATCCCTCATCCCTCTCTCTTTCTATCTAATCCCAGTCGAAAGGGAGTTGGACACTCATTCCAAAAGTTGGATTTGTAAATAGCTTGAACCACATCTAAGGGAGAGATGGAATTAGCAGGAAAACACCAACTTAGCAGAGAAAGGAAGAGAGAAAAATACCATATTGTCCAATATTCAGGCCCAGAAATCCTTTAGTGGAAGTCCCATACAAGAGGTTATGGGAGACAGAAAAGTACATTTTCAAAAGGGGCTAGGCCAAAGTAAATCTTGGAGCCATGCACAATTTCCATCCTCACTTAACAAGAAGTTTTGTTTGTTCTCTGTTACTCCAAAGAAATGATCAAAGGTAATTTGATCACTTCTAGTCCCACAAAGAGATTAATCACAGACATGAACCCGAAGCGGCCACCTCGGCACTTTCAGACTCAAAACTGTCTCAGTCCATGTGAGTGACATGTCCTGCCTGCTTCTTTAGAAGACGCCAGCAAGGCACCATGGTCCGATTAGGGAGCTGCTGGCAAACAATACCAGGGCCCAGTGCCATCTCCAGCTGCTTCCTCTCCACAAAGGCCCTCACTGAAGTGGATTGTACTTATTTATTCCTCTTTTATAAGGCTGACTTGAAAGATGTTTATGTGTGTTTATTATGACTTAGTTTCGCAATGGGAACCTTAAGGAAGACTCCCTCAGAGAATCAAAGTGCTGGTGTGTTTGATGCTGGACCCAAGTAGGTTCGATTGCTGGGGATCAGATGGTTACTCCGGGTTCATTAATTCTGCTGACATTTTAGGCGTGATGTAGCATAACCTCAGCTTCTCCTCAGAAGCATGTCCCCTCTCTCCTCTTCTCAGCAGATTTGGAAAAAATAAGGTTAAAGGCAAAGTGGCACACTGAGTCCTCTAAACCTGAAAGTGAGGACGCTGCTGCCATCACTGCACCGAGTACCTCCACACTCTCTCTGAAAACCTGGCCGTATCCCATGTGCAGCCCTGTGGGGAATGGCAAAGCCTCACGTCTGCAGCCGATTAGGGAGAGAGATTAAGGCCTGCCAGGAGAGGCCGGGCCATGGTGGAGGTGTGGGTACTGGTAGAGATGGAATGAATAAAAGACGAGTTCAAACCAAATCAGGCCTGCTGGGCTTATCCACCATCAACTGCAGAGTGGTTGGAGCTTCCTGATAAAGATGCAAGGAATCACGTTGAGAGAAAAAAAAACGTTGAACCATTAAGTTTACATAGGTTTCAACCCCCTACCACCAACTGTTCGCATGCCATCCAAAATCTGCCCGCCTTTTTCTTCTTTTACCTTCATCTCGTCTCTCACCCGATGTGATGGCCGCTTTGATTCTAGAGTCATGCTGGTGCTTTAAGCTCTTCACCAACTAAAGGAGATTTTTCTGTGCTTATTGTAATTTATAGTAAGATATTTCTCTGCATTTATTCATTCCCTGATGAGAGAAGACTTTCTACTCCATTGTCCATCATTAAATACACTACTAACAGTTTCTTTGGGTTTTATTATCATCTTCATCTAAAGCCGTTTAATCTCAGTTCATAAAGGAACTATACATCAAGAATTTATGTTGTAAGCAGTCATAAATATCCATAATGCATTATAATAATAATGATAATAATAGCACATTATAAAACATTTTAAGGACAAGCATCATAAAACATATAAATTGTTGGTAACTCACAGACACTGTTCTGCAAACCATGTCTATTAAAAACACACGTGTAATGCGTTATAGAGTTAGACTTTGCCTAAGTCCCTGGCACACAACCCCCCATACAGTTATTACAAAATGCTTTATAATGTGTTACATTCTAATGGTTTTTTTTGGCATTCTTATAACTATAGGTATAGAGTGCTACAAGCAGATTGTAGTGCATTATAAGTATGTTTATAATGCATGGTATCATAGAATAACTCTTTATTGTAATTGGATAGACTGTTGTTTTCAATCTGTGAGGATTGACACATGCAGTTTTCTTTAACTATTACCAAAAACACGCGAGTAACTTTACTCGTTTTCTATTAGCTTCTCCTTTTTTTCTGCAAGTTAAGGTGGGATGAAAAGCTGCACATTCTTGGCCACTTCATGCCACATGCTTGCCTCTAACATAATTAGACTCAACAAACAAACCAATGATATCCACGGCAGCCTTATCAAAGGTTTTGTGGCAGCCAAATGGGATGTACCAATCAAGCAACCATTCATCAGTGCCCATCCAATTTCATTTCAGGAACAGAAATCCTTTTACAAGAACCTGTACTGTGCTGCTGAATTGAATGCTTCTGGCTTTGTCCTCTTTCTTTGTTTCACTCTGAAAATACCTGAGCTTTCACTGAAAGGCACTGACAATATGGTGTCAGATGAATATATAATATGTAAATGTATTCATATTTCAGATGGTGTGTTTAGCAGGTCTGTTCCCTCTTAGTCGATTAGTCAACAAATCAGTTGTTTTGGTCTTAATCCATTTTTAAGGAGATTTATTGAGTTAATTTTTCATTTTATGCATTTTTCATGCTGAATGACTTATTTCCAAGAAACTTACATGCACATCTTTGGTACATCCAAGATTTTAAGTGGTATTTTGGATCATTATTTGTGGAGGAACGTAGTTTTACAGTTTTTTAATTGTAGAATCAAGATAACCATATTGGTATGTTTTAGTATAAACTGAAAATGCCTTTAGTCGAAGACAGCCATAGTGAATAGCTTGGTAATGTTCTTAATACGAGGATCAAACACACCTGATTTAAGCTCTGGTTATGAGGTTTAAAATCTCTAATATCTTCCAGTGATTCCCATTCTCCTCTACACTTACAGTCAGTGTCATTTTGAATCAGGAGCAGCTCCACCATCTAGTGGTTACATGTGAAACACAGCAACTTTCTTCAAAACGCACCCACCTCAGTCGCAATACAACAGTCTCCAGCAGAGAACATAAAATAGTACTCATGTTGCTTCTATGGTAACACAAATAACTCCAAGCCAATCATTTGAAGTTCATCCATACTGCGCTAATGATGCTAATAAGGCTAATGACAAAGAGGATCCTCTGTTCTCCTTTCATGTCAGCCACGAAACAAGAACAACATCTCCCTTCCTTAGGACAGTATTGAATGGATTTTGGCTTCAGAGGGTAACTCAATTCGCTTTGAAAATCTTGGATTTTTTTTCTTCTTTTTTATCATGAGAGAGAAGGCGACTGGAGCAAGTGAGAGAAAGCGGGAAAAGGATTGTTTGGAGTCAGAAACACATTTCAAAGGCTTCCCCCAAAAACAGCCTGCGAAATCTGAGATGAAACCAGCTAATAAAGCGCCACACGGCAATAAATAATGCAACAAGAGGAAACAACATGAAAGATCTTTTCATCTCCATATAGAGAGGAAAAGGGGAAAAGGAAGCAATGAGAATGTGTATACGCTCAGTTCTGTAGTCAATACAATAGTTTGTTGGACTTTCCTTTGAAACTTTGGAACATTCGGTCAAGAGGAGATATGTATTTCTGGTTAGCGGTCCTGATGGTGTGCTCAATTAATGTTGCAAAAAAATTTGAAAGGAAAACAACATGCTTTCATAAAACTGGGGACATGAGGAGCATCATGACCTTTGACACTTCTGCCTTTTTCTGTATGTACTGTTCCTCACACAGCTTCTCTTGTGGTCTAATTTTCTCTTTATATGTTGTAAAATTACTGTTCAATTTGTTTTGTTTTTTTCCCCTTTTTTTCCATCAACCCATGTGGTTAGAATACAATTGTTTCCCCCTGTTTTATTACTAGAATATGTTCCTACCCCCACTGCAGCCCTTCTCCCTCCTTTAGTTGAAAAGTAGAGCCAATTCGTATGACTCAGTACAATCAACAGGCCAAAAAAATCCCCTTGCGCCCACCCAAAATAGTTCTGTCCACCAGCTGACGGCCAAGGACAGAGATCAAACTGACCACAAGCAGGGGGGTCGAAACAAGAGCAACAAAAGGGTTTCCTCTCCTAATCTCTGTTAAATTAGAGTAGACGTGCATGGTTGTGTGGGCTTCCTGGACAGGATAAAAGGGATTGAGTAGTGACTGGAAGTGGACTGTGTGGTTATGATATTATTAATAAAGGCAACACTGAGGGTGGACTGAAGCTGCATGTGAGACCAGTGTGTGTGTGTGTGTCAAGTGAGATGGAGAGGGACAGGAATGAGTGGAGTTGTTACAGTTGTGTAGCACTGACATCTTGTGGACAGATATGTTAACTGCGTTGAACCATTAAAGGGAACAGACCCTTTTTTTTTGAGAGGACTGCTGTATCAGATTACTAATGAAAACTTCAATCAACATAGCAACCAGAAATAAAGAGACATTTTTCAAAAAGATAGCCCTCTGCAGCCTGGGAGCAAAATATGGCTGCAACTTGATTTTGGGCCTTTTAATTTGATCTGATAAATACTATTAATAGTGCTGCACAATTAATTGAAATTTTCCTAAAATTGCAATATGGACTAGCAGAACATCCAAATTGCAATCGTATTAGGGATGATCATTCCCTCCAATATCTTGAATCATATGGCATTTGGAATATCAATCAAAAATATATTTTAGATCATTATTGTTAGTTCATAACTGGCCCTTGCCCCCATTTTATCTTCCAAAAGTGTTGAGTATCCGTGAGGTAGTCCAAAGACACCAGACCCTCCCCACTCCAATCTGTCCTGAAGTGAACTCACAATAACATTCACAGCTGATTGAAGCACCCTCGGGGGTTAAGTTGTAGAGTATAAATACAGTGACAATCTTGCTTACCTCTCTCTTTCTATGTCTGATGGAGAAAAATAGGTGAAAGAAATTACAATAAAAATATTTCAAAAATAGGCTACAGTTTAAAAGAAAAAGTACAAGTAAAATAGAAATAGGGAGTCAGGATTGTGCAGAGATTCACAGTAAAGGTTCACAGTAACCTTTAAGAAATAGAAAGAATATGCAATGTACAGAGAAACAAATAAAAGATATAAAATAAATAAATGAATAAATCTTACTACAGCTTCTTTGATTTCATTTTTTTATGTTTTTTTTTAAACGTTCTCTGTTTTTCACCCTGATGTTTACTAGCTGTTTAGAGTTTGTAGGCCTAAATATACACTTGAAATGTGTCTGCGTTTTTTCAACTAGACAAGGGTAGATTACATACTTACGATCGAACCTTTAAGTTATTCATATAATTATGTATTAGTTTTCAGCACTTTATTTTTGTACACAGCAGTTTTGAACGTTAGTATGGAGTGTTTCACGCTAAATACAACACAGACATTGCTGTCAGTAAGCTTGTATCAACACAGGCTAGCGGTTAGATGGTTTTATAAGCCACATCCACTTCTAGCTAATTGGTTTGGGATGGCACTTAATAGAGTGAATCCCCCACACAAACACACAAATAGAGTGGAAGTGGGTTGGGAGAGAGGAAACACCCTCTAGGGCTAATCATCACAATTTCTCTATTTAAGGGCAATTATCATGATATCCAAGAGGGAAGTTAAGCTCCTTTTAAACTATAATACATTTGAACATACTTCAATCATGGGCGGATTCTGAGCCAACAGGCCTCTCTGCACAGAAATGTCTGAGGCCCCACCATCTTTTTTTTATTTTATTTTTTTTATCTTTTTTTTTAGTAATTTAGTGTACTTTTTGGTGGCTCTGCTTCCCTGTTTAGTCATTTTGTGACTCTTTGTAATCATTGTTTTGTGATTGTTTAAAGTCAAAGTTCAGGTGGAGTTCAGTAATCCATCCATGACTTAAGTGGATAACTGTGTGGCGAGTGGCAGGAACACATTGACGCCACTAGGAGGCGACAGAGGCCAATTAACAGCATTTCTATCTATCTATCTATCTATCTATCTATCTATCTATCTATCTATCTATCTATCTATCTATCTATCATATGCCATGCCACTTCATTCACATTTGGAGGCCTACAGTTCCTAGTATTAGCACTCAAGTGATACAGGCTGTTGGGAAGTTTTATGTACGTATGTGTTTGTTCTTCACACAATTTCTGAGGCAGGGAGATGAAATGAATATCAGGCTTAGGTCTATATTGGCATGGTGGCACGGGCACGCGCTCGCGCACGCGAGTCAGAAATGGGGTAGACACAAACAATCGCGAGAGATGCAGGTGAGTAAACAGCAGCTCGCAGGGTGTCTGTCTCTACTTTGTGTTTTCTCTTTAAAAAGCAGGGCCCCGTCAACACAATTAAAACTTTATGCGCGCGCGCATGTGCGTGAATGTTTGTGACGGAGACAGACAGACAGAGAGAGAGAGAGAGAGA
>CAFUXE010000710.1:861586-884312 GCA_903364295.1 Serranus cabrilla
GAGAGGATTATTAATGTCTCTTGAGCCGCGTGCGCCTCGCAAGGCAGTGTCTCTCGCGCTCACCTGCACTGGGACTTTCGAACAGGGATCTCGAGCCGTGCTCCTCGTGCTCCCTAACCGCCAGGTGATGTGGATTAACTGACTTCTCACTGTCTGAGGAAGGTGCGGCTTTTTTCTTCTTCTTTTCGAAGTTGTTCCACATCCAGGACGGTGAGGACGGCTCGCCCTGCGCTCAGGAGCGGATTAGAGAGGAGACACTCGCTGCTCGGTAAGGTCTTTGCAGCCAATTATCACATCCACCCAACCGGACTGAATAACAACCAGACGTATGGCTCCAAAAATAGATTGTTGTCAATAGAAATTGTATTTGTTTGCCTCCGTGCCTCCCTGCAAGCTAGCAAAGCAAATGACGGTGCTGTAGCTCGACAAACGCCAAATATGTGAAATATAAGAAAATGTATTAATTATGTTATCGTTGTTTTCCCACCAATTTAGTGTTATCCGGTTTATAATCCAGCAAGTTTCATATTAAACCAAGCCTGACAAGTTTAGCTTATGAATGTATAGCCTACATGAGAAAAGCCAACCCCAACATTTATCATTAAAGTCTATAAACACTTACAAACTACCTTCGGTGAACAAATAACACCCACTTTAGACCCAAGAGTACTCCAGCTAGGAGATGGAGTCAGGTAAAAGTTTAGCACCCATTCATGACTTTACCCGTTCAAATGCACCGAATTCATAAGATGAAGGAGGGGTGCACATAGGGGAGGAGGCAGGTGGACAAGTGGGACTTTAAGGGTTAGTAACACTCTGAGATGTAGAGAAAAGGCTGGAAGGTATCAGGAAGGTAGTCTTGACGTTCTTGATGTCTAACTTCACTCAGTGTAGATACAGACACACTGAGGCATTCCCTGGCTCCCCTTTAAAGCAAATGACTCAGTCATTTTCTATATTCAACTCCTGCTAAAGAATTGATGAATAGACTAACAGTGCGTAGTCTGTGTGAAATCAAAATGTGTTTTACTAATGCATCGCTGCAACTAAAAAACATGCACAACCGCACACTCAAACACTCATTACATGCACAAAGACATTCAAACACACACTACTACTTGCATTCTACAGTATGATGTTGCTTCAGATATTTCGCTGCATCATGGTTCAGCCTCCTGAAACATAGCTTTTGTTGCCATTGTTACATGCTAATGAGTGGCATAGTCTGCTGCTGTGTATATGGCTTGACTCCATCTACATGTGAAATGCATGTGCCCATATCCATGGGTGTGTACAGAGTATACATGTATCCGTGTTTCATGAAGAGACATAAATACAAAGCGAGTCCTGACACTTGAATTGAAAACAGAAGAAGAAGAAGAAGAAGAATATGAGGCCGGCTGCGTTCTGAAGGGCCTCCCAGGCTTTAGTAATTTATGATGTTATTTTTAGGCTCGGCTACATTTTTGATGCTTCGTATTTGTCAAGTTTAATACTGAGCGAAAACTCGGGGTGTGTCTGTCAACCTCTTTGTACATAACTGCGTGCACACAAACACACGCACATGGCTACACACATTCAAACATACAAATGATGTGTGGAGATACTTGTAAGGCCCCTTGGCAATGCATTATTAATAATGAGAGTAATTGGTTGCAATTTTTGGATCCAATGTTTAAAAAGTGCTTGAAAATTAAACTGCACTGTTGAGCTCTGATTAAAAACCAAATCCCCACACACAATGTTAAATAAAAACATAATCAAATATTATGTTTCCAAACCAAACAAGACAAAATGAACTTTTAACCCCAACACTAAGAGTCACATTTTAAATTGTGGCTATTTTGAAACCTAAATGTTGTAAGCGGTCAAAACATTTTAGGATGTTATGGCATCAGAGACAGGGAGTCTTGAAAAACTGGTACAACCACCAAAAAAAACAGCTTCCCTGACTTATTACGGCATAATGGTGAATTATGAATGGTGGACACTAAATAGGTTAGGAGGAACTGCTCTAATGAGGTCTAAAAGGTTTTAGGTCAACCCTAATCTTCTTTGCCATATAGACGGCACTTTCAGCCAGTTTGGCTTCAGTTTCGAACTCCTGATTAAAGGGTTTTCCGACAACAGCATAAATAGTCCTTTAAGCGCTTTTAGTGCAGTAGGCCCATCAGAGGCTATCCATCAGCACCTATTGGATGGAGACAGGCAATAAACTGATACCTGCCTGCTGATTCAGTAACCTTTCTTAAACTACAGATTTTACCTCCTGAAATTCTGATATGCGTCGGGTGTTATTGGGAATTCTGAGCTACCTATTGTGTGAAGAACTGAAGGAAAATGCACTCATCTTCTAGTGAGTTGTTGGCTTACAGGCAGACATTACGTAATACACAGAAGGGGAAAGCTGTACACTCATAATTCAGATGCAGACTTTTTTTATTTTAATCTCTAAAGATCAATGTTTCAGCCAATTGACTTCTTCAGGACTCAGAGAACAACTTTAGAACTTTAGAAAAAATATAGATATATATATTTCATCAGTTTTATGCTTTTCCTTAATACTGTGGACTTATTGTGGAGTTGTAGTTGAGAATTGGCACAATTGTAACATTTTTCTTGTTTAGCTCTCACTCTTATTTTTAAGGGGGTAATGAAACTGTAGACACTGGTGGTGGTGGTGATGCGATGAAGATAATGCAGGTGATCTGGATGTGATGAGTAGTGGAGTAGAGTGGGCTCCTGATGTCTTGATTGAGCACTGATGTGATCAGTAGTGGACTCTGGTGACCTCAACTTTAGCTCTGATGTGGTGAGTAGTGGACATCTGATTAACTTGATAAAAAGCAGATGATGGCTGTAGGTGAATGGGGTGGACTAGGGATGCAACAATTTTGCCTAAAATGACAGCTGACAGTAGCAAAGACGAGATGATATTTATAATCTGACCAGGGACATGAATGACCAATGGGGATCTTCACAGAAGCTGGTAGGTTAAAAAGAGAAAATGCCCATATCAGCTGATTGGCAGAAAAACATTGAGTGAATCAGAGAGACAGAATTGTGAATCAATGCACATGAAGATAGTTTTTCCTATCACAGGTTTTTATAGGTGCTGATTGAGCCTACACTTTATTACAACTAATGTGAAACACAAAGTCAACAGTATTACTTGATGTCAACCTGCATCACTGCATCCGGAAGTAGTTATTTTTAAGCCCAACCTTGGTTAACTGGTAACCTGTAAAGTTAACCGTTTCCTGTAAAGATGGAGTTTCTTTTGTAGAGTCAATATGCAAGTCACTTGTTTTTACTGTACAAGTAGCAGAAAGTAACACACCGTTCCCAACATGTTTAAAACTGGAACAAACAGCTCCTTTGCGTGTTGGTCTCACATTCCGAGGGCTGTGAAAAAATGTAAGCATCTAATGTGAATGCATTAATACAGCCATAATATGATTTACCATTGAATATACATACACTCTGTGCACTATAACACTGAGCATTAGCCAAAACGGCACATGCAAACAAAGGGAAAATTGAATCAGGCTGTGGTCATGAATCTAAGCAGTTACATGTCACAAATGAGCTGCTGGTGGCACCCAGACATTCCTTACACACTACAACTACACATAACACGTGAAAACTATGTTAACTGACAAAGAACACATTCATGCACGATGGGGCTGTGATGGCTTTTATGTAGCAAGAGAAAACTTGTGTTACATTACAATTGACCACTTGACATGCTGTCCCCTTTTATAGAAAACTGAATCCTTGATCTTCTAGTTTAATATAATGTCACTATCTTAGCTTTAAAACGGAGCCGCAGACAGCCTTGCAAGTGTAGTAGGCGGGTCATCAGAGCACAAATGGGTTAATGCAACTCTCCCCCACCCCTGAACAATATCCTTCATCGTTTGATAACCTTGTCTGCTTGAAGGACCTGTTCTTGTCTAGGACACCTTTAAATATTCCTAAAAATGTATAAAGCTAAGTGGGACCAATTACATGTAGGTAAAGAATATTTGGTTGCTTTTACTATATTAGGAGCAAAAAGTAACACACCGTTCCCATCATGTCACACAACTGTTCAGATCTCTGTAGGCCTTGTATGCTCAGAGTATCAACCGTATACCCTCCTTCTAAACTCATCTCGGTTCTTTACAGGCTTGGTTTCAGTAAGCTAACTTGGCAATCCACCAAAATGGGAACTATATTTCAAATTGCCAGCTCTAGCTGTGTATTTGGCAGAAGACAGATTAAGAAAGCAAGTGTAAACAAACAAACATTGCCCTCATGAATGATCTTGAGCTAGCAGACCCAGTCCATGCTCAGATGTGATGCCTGTCTCTCTTTCGTCTCATTATTAGCAGACAGAGGTCTCACTAACAGGATGGAACTGACTGGAGATATATGATCTAAAGCTCTTGTCTTTAATCACCTCACAAAGCATTTGCGAAGTGAATAAATAGAAACAGGATTTGCAACATTGGCTACTAATGGATGAAAATGATAGCACAGGTTACCTTGTATCCTATTTTCATATTTGCCATAAACGCCCATTTACCTTATTGACTGAGTGGAGATCGAAGTTAAATGTGTTCTCTGAATCAAAGCCAAATTGCTGCTCCTTGAGACTAAACACCATACATCATAGATTGCAATGAAATATGAATCAGCTAATGAGAGAAATGCAACATTTCATCTAAACCGTCACTCTGCCTGGCACTGCATTTAAAATCAAAATTCTTGCAAAATCTCTGTAAACTTTGTCCTTAATGCAGATGATGTGCTGTAATTTACCTGTTAACCTGTGTGACTTAAGAGACACACAAACACATACCTACAGTGTCAGCTGAACACTGTCAGTTTCAATAGGCATTTACCTGAAAAGGTCATTAGGTCACAAGGATTGTGTTGTGTGTGTGGGTGCGCTTGTATGTCTGAGTCTTACTGGGCTGTGAGCTGCTAAGTGGATTGTGTTCCCTTCCTGCACTCCTTGGTTTACATATCATTCTTATGGGTCAAGAGGATAACAGATGGGGGAAGAAATGAATGCAATGTAATGTAACATATTTATGAAAGATAAAATAATGATTGAGCACAATATGGACTCATTCCATGTATTAAACATTTCATGGAGTGAATTGTCATTTATTCTAATATTTCATGAAGGTTTTAATACAACTTTCAACTTGCAGCGCAACTGTCATTGCTCATTTCATTGCTCATTTCTTTCAGCCAAGCAAAAGCACAGCTTATACAATACATTCTACAATAAATCAACTGAGTGAAGACAGTCAGTCCAGGCGCTTGAGTTGAGTCAGGTGTGCTCCTGTCTTGAATGAAAACTAAATCAGCCACACCAGCCAGATGAGTTAGACACCCTTGGTTTAAAGTCAGCATTATTTAGATAAACTGATATCAGTCACTCTGACACATGCTCAGTGTGATGTGTGTTCTCTCTGGTCTATGAAAAATGGTAAATGGACTGCACTTGAATAGCGCTTTTCTAGTTTTAGTTACCACTCAAAGCGCTTTAACAATACGGACATCGCTCATTCACCCATTCACACTGGTGCCACCTGCCACCATCAGTAATTCATTCATACACTGATGACTGCAGCATCGGGAGCACTTCAGGGTTCAGTATCTTGCCCAAGGATACATTGACAGGTCGACTGTCATGGTCAGGGATCGCCCTTTCCGATCAGTGGTTGACCACTCTACCCACTGAGCCACAGCCACCCTAAAAGCACACACACACACTGTGTGAATCTGGTCTGTGTGTGTGTGTGTGACTTAACATTAATTAACATTAATTCTAATACTGTCAGCTTGTATTGTGATTTTAATAATCAATGTTGCGCTGCTGTCTCTCGTGCGTAATGTGCACAGTGTATCTCCAGGAGACGGCACTGTAGTTTCTGCTGTGTTCAAATGTGTCTGAGCCCGACCTGAACCTGGTCTATAAAGAAAAAAAAGGAGGGCCGATTGGCCAAGGACCACATGCCTGTTGCTTAGAAAAGACGAATGTATTTGTAAACTTTGCTTATCCTGTCATGCTGTAAAAGACGTGTTATCTCCTATCATATGCATCTCTATGCACTCCGGGCTGCAAACTCACTCGCTTGCTTCTCCAATAAGCCAAAGCCACCATTTAAATAGCAATGCACCAGTGCAGGTTTACCAGGCTTTTAAGGGGAATAGGAGATGACACTGATGGGTTTAAATCATGTCACACCCAAATCACATCTGTGATCAATTAAGAGACTAAATACAACCCCTTTGCCCCCTGTGCCCTCCTTTGCTCCCAGGTTATGCACTGTTCTGTTCTGTCTGTTAAGAGAAGTCTTAGAAAACATGCACACACACACAAACACAAACTAATTACACACTTAGGGCTACTTAAGGCATTGCTGTACTTGGAGTTTTTTTGTTGTTGTTTTTTTAAGTTGGCATGTCGGTAAAGAAGCCCAACCTTATACTAAGCAGACATAGCATACTTGGCAAGGAAGCCCAAGCAGTGGAATTTATCAGCTGGTGAATCTGAACATACGTAGGCTCTACTGTGTTTTATACCTGATAGCAGGAACTCTTTGTGGCTCTACTGACATCTTCTTCTTATCAACAGCAAATATGGCTACTGGGTAGTGTATTATTCTATACCAAACACTGCTTCTGAAATGCAGCTTAAAAATCAACTATTACCTAACCTCTTGATATTATCCACTATTTATGAGTTGTTGTGGAGTAATATTAAGATGATTATGTAAGGCTGACTGGGAAATAACGATGATGTCTTCACTCTCTGAGTCTTATGCAGGAGAAGCGGTTACAAAAAGTTGAGCTGGGAAGCATTACAGGGGTGCAGTCAGCTTACAGATGATACATGATTCAACCAAATAAGATACAATTTTAGCTTCTTCTTGTTTTAATCTGGATCTTGTCAGTGCCGCCTCAAAGCTCCTCCTTGTTATGGTTAATATACTGTAATATGATTTGATGGAAGTAATTTTTTATTTTATTTTTACTTAATTGCATTTTATTAAAATGCCATATAAACACATCAAGTCACACACTTCTCAAATTGTATTCTAAATATGATTTCTACATAATTAAACGATACACAACATAATACGGTGACAGTGCCGGACAAAACTTTTACTGACAATACCTGAATTAGCTTCTGGTTTTCCCATGGTAGGCTCACCCTAAAGCATACCCTGATTTATCGTCTGTTTTACTCTCAATGGGACCATATTTCACTTCATGACTGAAGAATACTTGAAACTAGTGATTGAGATCATAAACTCATTACATAAATGTTAACCAGGGTAATAAATG
Source organism: Serranus cabrilla (assembly GCA_903364295.1). Lineage (NCBI taxonomy): Eukaryota > Metazoa > Chordata > Actinopteri > Perciformes > Serranidae > Serranus > Serranus cabrilla. The sequence goes on from CAFUXE010000710.1 coordinate 868,937, forward strand.
AAGAGAGAAGTAGGGTTGATTTCTCATAGACTTCTATACAATCTGATTACTTATTTGCAGTCAGTGGAGGCGCCCCCTGCAGCTATTAGAAAGAATGCAGATTTAAGGCACTTCTACCGTGGCTTCACTTTTCAGTCTTAAGTTTAAAACACTGAGGATCGATCCCAAATAATATTTGACACCCACATGTGACATATTCTGTCAATGTTCTTAGGTTTCCTTATCCATCATACGCTTACTTTCTTCCTCCATTTTTTGTGTGGCTCATGTTTCCCTTTCTCATCTTTCCTCTCTGCTGCATCATGTGTTTTCTCTTCCTCTCTTTTTGCCTCTCTGTCTTCCACTCTCTCTGTCTTTCTCCCTCATTCTCTGTCTTCCTCTGTGCGTCGGCATGCCTGTTAGTTGTTCCTCGTAGAGTGAAGCGGCTGCATTATCTAGATACATTATTGATGCACGCAGCACTCTGACTAACGCACACACATGCATGCACACACACACACACACAGAAACTCCAGCCACTCGCTTACATAATAAAAACATACATACACTCATAAAATCAAACACATCATTGCACATAGACAAATACATACAGTACACGATCACCAAGAGCATGTGCCTCTATTTGTTTTTGAATGTGAGCATAAGAGAGAAAAAGAGAGCAGCAGCGCACATGCATGCTGTTACTTTTGGCTGAGAGAACACAGCTGATTGTGCCCAGCCCTGTTTTCAAACAGAGAGGCAGTCATTCTGTTTAAAATACACAGGACTAAAATTAACACTATTGGCGACCACATGCTGAGCTAATAGATTAGCACTGTGTGCTTACTTAACAGCCTGTAGTATTTTGGAAGAAGTTTAAGACAGAACAGCTGCAGGAAACAATTAATCTTTAGCAATAACTAAAGAGTAATCAAAAAAGAGATATTCAATAAATCAGTTAAGGACATCAGAAAAGAGTGGGAGAAGAGAGGATTATGAAAAAGAAAAGTACTGAGGGGTGAGATTTTGAGTGGCGGGGAAGGCGGAGGGAGGGAGGGAGGGACAGAAGAGTTCCCAGCATCTCTTTTCCCAGGGCTTTGTAAGGGCCTCATTAAATATGGATGGTGTTTGGAGCAGAGCAGGGGCAAGTGGGACTCCACAAACAGCACAAGCAGCCCAGGCAGGCCCATCCTGCTGCGATGGAGCTCTGCTGTCTTTTTCGCCTTGTCTGTCTCTCCGTCTTCCTCCCCTTCTCCCTTGAATCATTTCACTGTCCTCCCCCTTTTCCTCCCTCCTTCATTTCCTGTTTTTCTACTGCCGTCATCTGTGTCTCTCAGCCACTCCGATGACAAAGTAGGTCTTTTTTCACCGCATGTCCTGTCTGGTCTTGTCTTGTCTCCCTCTTCTCATTTTCTCTCTTCTTCCTCTGTTCATCCTCCTCCTCCTCTATGCTTCCTCCTCTCATCCATTCTCCTTTTCCTCTTTTCACTTCCTCACACTCCCCATCCCTCTGATGAACACTGTTTGATTAGCACATATGAATGAAGAGGAAAGCTCCCCTCCATTGTTCACTCACCTCTTTTAGCTTTCTGTTCCTTTAGATAAAAATCAGGTATGGTGCATCAAGCAACCACTGAGAATACTACTCCTGCATCTCTCTGTATTTCTGTGGGTCTAGCTGTGTGTGTACCATCCATCAATCGGACTTTTTTCCAATATGCAAAATGATTCTGACTGTGATTCAGACAACGAGCTGAAGTACCTCACAGTGTAGCCTAACCCTCAGATGTGATGCTGTGTTTGCCCTCAGGAGATGAAGACATGCCACGATGGTCCTCAGCAGAACGATGGACGGAGAGAAAGCAGAGCGGGACTGTAACTGGCGCCTGCATGGAGCCCTGATACGCAGGGCAGAGAGCAGGTGTGTGACTTTTCTGAGTCAGTAAATACAAGTATGACACAGATTAAGATTTATGTGTACACAAAAAGAAAGATGATGAGATTAAAGGATTAAGAGGGTGCTGGATAAGGAGAGAGTGAGACAGACAGAGCGTGAGAGGTGAACCACGGAGAGTGTCTGTGTTATAGTTTTAGCCAGTCTGTTAAACAGACCTGTGAGGTTGAGGTGAAGCTCAGTCTAATCTGGCTCAGCAGGAGTGACGCACAAACTCCCTGTCACAGCCTGCAGACACACTCCATAATCCCATTTGCTTGCTCTGTGTGTCTATGTGTGTGTGTGCATTCAGAGCATTATGCAAAAGTTGGGTATCAAGACGTGAGTAATGCATGTTCCAGTATATGCTAAGCTCAATCCTGCCTCCTGCAAAATATGTGTATGCACTACTTGTTTGCTCTGGCAAATATGCTTTTGAGGAAAGTACTGACTGCCTGGAGTATGAAATGTTCACCAGCAACGGTTGTTTATTGATACCTTTACTACAGAGAAGTGATCGGGAGCATGTCTGTGTTGATGAATAGTTGTATAAAGCATGGACACTGGAGACCAGAATTTGTATTGTTGTGTTGTTAAAAATACTTGTTTAGTAAATCTCATGATTCAAGTCAACATGTTCAATGTAAAACGGTAGGAGTTGTTGGGACAATGGACGATACCATTTGTGTGATCCGTCATGATGGCTGAATGTCATCTACCACTGAGCCCAGCATCATGATTTAAAACGTCGAACGTCCAAACCTACACCTGGGCGAAAGCAACCCAAACCTTTTTGCGAGTGCAACAGTTCATGCTAGAGTTGTTGTATCAAGGAATCTAAAGTAGAAGAGAATTAGTTCAAACAGATTCAAACACTTATTTTTACAAGTAATGTAATGGACTCATTTCTGGTGAAAGACGATAGTCATCCTTTTGTTTTATAGTGGATATAGCCACTATATCAGGTTTTGTGACCATATGATTTGATTAGTTTGGATGACTGATGCTGATGATATCGCCGTCCATTGTGATGTTTCACTGTGGACACTGCGGACTAGCTTAACAGCCTTGTAAGGGCTGTGATGCGACGTGTGTGCATCGCAGGGGACGCACAACCATGTAGAGACATAAAAGAACATGCTTTCGTGTAAATAAGATGAATAACTTAAGGCTGTGTTGTTTGTTTAATAAAAAGACCAGTTGTAGTCCTGTTCTATAGGAAAGGGAAGCTTAAATGACTGCTGTTGTGATGTGGCGCTATATAGAAAATACAATTAAATCTACCGGTGCCATTATCGATTCTGAACAGGCCCATTGCTGGGCCCCTAGTGCCATGATCAATTTGTGTCAACAATTCATAATCTTATCCTAATCATGATCAGGTGTGATCATGTTTCAGTTGTTACAAGTGAGTGTAGAAAAACAAATGCAATTTGGTGACAGTGAAACGTTTTACAGATACACTTCTTTCAACAGAAACATTGTCACTAATATACTATGAAAATGTATTTACTTAAGTTGTTTAAATAAGCCACCTACTGTAAGAAACAAAGCATACGTTTGACAGCATAAGAAAATGACCGTATTTTTACGATAAGTGAGTGTTAATAAGATTACTGTGAGGATACTAAAATTGTTTGGCTGAAACTTTAGAGATGTAAAGTTCCATTATTATGTAATGTGATTATACCAGTAGCATGTATGGTTGGTATTGTACAGGGGCAAACTATGCAGTTCATTATTTTAGAATACTTTTTGCACATAAACTCACACATACTGTGATTATTACCACAGTGATTATTATTAGAATTGGCCAATACATAATATTAATGTGAACACAATAAAAGCGAGTTAACTGTAAGGTAATATACCACACTGAAAACAGAGTAAATGTACTACACACTTCCTTTATCAAAGTGTGTCTGATTTATGTGTGGCTCAATAGTTTTCACCTGAATTAATTTAATCAAAATCTTTTGTGCACTTTCAGTATGTGTGAAATGTAAAGGAACATACTGTACACAGAGCTTGATGACTGTTGACAAAGTAAATTAATAAATGTACAAGAGAGCGCTTAAGTGTGGGCAGTGGGGGGTAATCTATACAGTAAGTGCTACTGCAGCCCCATTACTCAGCTTTTGAGTGTGTGTTGTTTCTCTGCAGCAGTGCTTACCCTGCCCATCTCCGGCCACAGCATCAAACGAAAAAACATTATAAAATCACCTCATTGCTGGGAGATGATATTGATAATATCTGCTGCCATAATGTAAAGTAAAAGAAAAAAGTTGAGAATGTTTTTAGAGATTAGGAAAAAATAGAAGACAACAGTGTAGGTCACAACCAGGTCAGGAAAAAACATGTAATCAGAGCCAAGCAGGTTGCTCAGTCACTCTGTCCGTCCATTCGTTGCTGGACATACATTTATCCACTCCAGTCTGAATCAGGTTACTTTACTCATAGTACATTCATGGTTTTTCAATAAAACCATCTTAATGGCAAGAATGACTGATCAGAGAGTTATTATAAATAAGAGCACAAACCCTCGATTTGACCTCTTTTGTCATGATGGAATAACTTTCCACCTCCACTAATCAGTTACTGGGGAACACTATACATGTCATATGTTGAGATATGTCCATGTGTTACAGTAAATTGGCACACATCTGTTTACAGCAGATGAAATACAGATTACAAAAGAAAGAAATTACAGTAATGTTACATAACTTGCAAACAAGCAATATATGTCCATTAAAAGTAAATGTCTGCTGGAAATGGACTGCAAATAAATAATGAACATGGTGACCATGGTTTCACCTGTTGGTATGTGAATTGGTTTGTTAAATCTTTAAGTTTGGCATTTTGCCCGTGTGCATCACAATCTAGGTAGCCAACTAGCTAGCTTGGTTCGCAAGGTCTGTTGAATGAATAAACTAGTCTTTTAGTCCAACTGGCCTCACTTTTCAGAAAGATATCCTGCTAACCTTATTTTTCATCTGTCATCCTATTTAGATCAGACTTAGAAAATGGATCACCAGAATTTCTTTTTTCTCATTTGCTTCTTAGAGCTTCAGTAGTGACTTAATCTTGAGCACTACAGAGCTGCCTCAGCTGTGTGGGTGTGTGGGACACAATTGCACACCCATGAAAATGGCATCATGAAAGATGAACATGTCTGTGAAGGTTGTCGAGGTCATTCACATCTAAAATAGATCTTAGACAATCAATACACATTTCAGCCTTTTATTAAAAAATGAATTATGGATTATGTCAGAAATCAAATTGAATGTACAAAAATATGATGCAGGGGATGAAATTTTATTAAAAATGCAGAAACGTCTGAGGGTGTTTTTCTTTAAGCTCTATTTTTGCAGTTGTGTTGGAGGCACAGAGAAACAGATAAACAGATGTGAGATATCTGATTCCTCCCACAGTTTAACAATAATCTAATAATCTCAAAGAGAGGGAGGGGTGCACACAAGTCAGGGATGCATGATGATGGTACCAAAACATTCATGCAAAGAGACATCTAGTGTTTTCCTAAGGGAAAAAGAATCAGCAACATGCCACAGCAACAGATGCACAGGAGACATGAATACATGAATAGGCCAATATTTAGGGGAAACAGTGTTGAAGAAAATCATATAAATGCCCCCTCTAACAAGCCTATAAATTCTGGAAGCAGAGAGAAACTGCCAGATTTTCTCTTAAAGACACACTGTGTGTCATTAAATTCATTTAACAAATGAAAATGAGAAACTGAAATAGACTGAACATGTAGAACTGATTCAGTGGACATACACCTGTCCCCACGGTGGGATGCCAGATTTGCACTGTGTTGTAACTCTGCCAGCCACAACATGCAGGTCACTAGGTAGTGCAAGTACCTGGCAGCACATGCTGTTGCTGTGGAGGCTTTATAGAAGTGTTGGGCTGATTATTAAATGCGTGTTTGTGAAGACATACCTCCACTTGTTTTAAGAGTAGGTAAAGCAGTACTTTCAAACCAGGGTCGGGATCCTCTAAAGCCAAAAAAGTTTGCGAACCACTGATGACGCAGAATAATTGCAGATTTATTTATTTTTTAATTTATTTTACTTTTAGTCTTGACTCTTCGCAAAAAGTTAAACAAGTGCTTTTCGCCACATGTTTGACTCCCTTGAGCAGTTTGTTCATATTAACATGTTCAGAATCAAACCCACACACTGTTGCAGAGACTTACTTTGGAGCTAAGTGTGTGTACTGGTGTTGTATTACTACATTTTGTCTGGTTTGTTTAGGTTGGTTTGAACTCTTGTGCCAAACAATTGGATCAAGACTCTGAGCATGAATTCAAAAGCTATTTAAAGTCCTGATCAAGATTGAGTCCCTGACAGTCCCCACAGTAAGCAGGGAGTTTTTTTTTAGCTCCTTTATACTTTCTTAATAAGCTGTCAAAAGTGTATAGTTTGCTTACTCTTAATTGGTAACTTTGCATATTGGCATCAGCACTGGTGCAGATTTTCCCTGATACATCAGAAAGTGGAAAGGAATTCAATCAGAGTGGTGTTGTGCTACTCTGTGTTCTGACAGTTTTTCATTAAACACTAAGCAACTGTCCATCTCACTATTATTGTACAAGATGTCTTATTTTCATCCTGTTTATAGCTGTCCAGTTAGAGTTGCAGACTGATAATGGTCACAACCATCTATTTCTTTGTGACTTCCAGAGAAGATGCATAAGGTGCAGTTCATAGCAGGGTGACTCGTCAGTCTCCTGTTTGTAGTAGTTGAGGAAGTATGACAGATTCTTCACTCCAGTAAAAATACTAATACCGCACTTACAAATACAGTATCTCACAAAAGGAAGTAAACCCCTCACATGTTTGTAAATATTTTATTATATCTTTTCATGGGGCAAAACTGAAGAAATAACACTTAAATACAATGTATCTAAGTGTGTATGTTCTACTCAACTATAACTAAAGGTTTTGCATTAAGAATGTTACTTAAGTAAAATAATGTAAAGTATAATTAAAGTATGTAGCAGCATGAAAAGAAAAGTACAAGTATCTTAATAAATGTACATTCCTCCACTACCTATTTGTAATTTGGTTTGCTCATAATAAGTCAATGTATATATACTAAACAAACTCAAACTAAAGGGGAGGTTGAGTATCATTTGAAAGTGTCCAATACCAGTACCCAGTATCAATACAGAGTATTGACATTTTTATATTATTTATTTATCATATTTGATACCTTTTTTCTATTACCTTCTTTTCTACTACTTTTTTTTTCTACCAATCTTATGAATGGAAGCATTCAGTTGCCTAAAATACCACCACTGACTTCAAGAGTAGAAGATGAGGAAAGACATTATTTCCATTATAAGAAACCAATGAACCTGCAACAGCAATGGATAAACCAAGGGTATTAATGAGAAGAGTGAAGTTGAGAGATGGGGTGTGAGTGATGTGAGAGGGAAGTTGTATAATATTCCCAGCAGCCTCTAATGTTACACCTTTAAAAAATCTGCCGACATCTCCTGTCTTGATCTCTTATCTTGAACGCTGTGGTTGCAAAATTGGAATTGCTGTGCCATCTCAACACATTTTTACCAGAGATGATTGGATCACTGGACCACTGATGTTGTACTTCATCAGTATAGTCAATCAAAGCTACCTGAGAAGGGAAACATGTGTCTAGGATTAAAGGGGATTAGAAGTGTATGAAGGCTTTGTCCCAGTGTTTGACATAACGACTGCACAGACATTTGGCTGAAATCCATCCCTGATCATCCACTTTTTGCATTTCTGTATGCATTCATTTCACTTGTGAGTCCACCATGCTGGTGAGCTAGTTGGGTTGTTCTGATTGGAACAAACCTAAGTAGACTTCTGCATTGTGTCCATGTAATCCGAGAAGTGAGATACTGTGAGCCAAGCAAACAGGAAGAGTGAGCTGTGGTGGAGGTAGAATTGAGGAGCTGTGATGAAAAGAAAAAGAGAGCAAAGCAAGAGAAGGGTATTCACAAACAGATGGATGGATAATGTGCTTATGACTCAAGTTCCCCCAGGAGACATTGCTGTCTGGGTGTGTCACTCGCCACTTTCATCACTAATCCCTCCTTTTCTCTCACCTTCTATCACACTTCTTTGTTTTCTGTTCTCCTTTCATTCAGTTTTCTGCTACTGTCACATCCTGCAGTACCTGATGATGCACCGGACCCCTTGCTTTTTTATTCTTTCTTCAGATACCTAACCCCCCCCTCTGCCCTCCACCTCTTCTCCCCTCCTGCCCTCTAATGGATTGTACTAATGCTCATCATCAGCAATGTCCGTCTGGGGGAGATTCCTTCCTGCATCTGCTCACTCAGGGACACAACAGGCCTGCTGAGTTCATTCACTCATTCATTCCATCCATCTATGAATTCATTCAATTATCTGCCTCCATCTGTCATCCATCCGTTAACTCATTCTTTTTTTTTTTAACTATTGCATCTACTAGGGTTGGGCGATGTCTACTGAATTGGCATATGCCGATGTCCACAGTGAAACATCACGATGGACAATAACACTGTCAGCAAGTTATCCAAGTTCCCCGGATCATATGGGCACCACACCTACTGCAGGTGCCAGAAATTACTGCATTACATAGATTTTTTTAAGCCATTTTTTGCCCATTTTACGGCTTTATTGATAGTGAGAGATACAGAGGGGAAGACATGCAGGAGGGGGTGCCACAGGGACGTCCCAAAATAAGTGCAGTATTAAAGGTCTGAATTGGTTTGAACACATTCTGTCCTACTGTAGGTTGATTGATGTGACAGTTGCATTTGTGAAATCAGTTTGTGCACCATTAAATCTGAGCTGTTACTTTTAAAGCACTAAATACATCCCACCGGTGGACAATTGCATCATCCATTGGACTAACCCCACTATCCACCTTTTGAACATTGATTTACTGATTACTTTATGACTGTTTCTATTCAGTCATTCATTTGTTCACTCATTCATTCACTGCTCATATGCTTTGCTATCTGTCATTTAGAGGAAGGAGATTCTACATGAATGATCAAAAGTACAGTAGTATCTATTTCCTAGTCACAGTTTAGTAGATTCAGCCTTTGGTGATGTGAAGGGGGTATTAGGTAACAGCTAATGACTAAGTATTTGTCTGATGCCTCAGTCATAAGACTGGGAGGAAGGTTTTTGTGCGTGTGTGTGGTTAGGAGTGTATATTGAGTGCATAGACGTATGGAAGAAGCAGCCAGGTTTAGCAAATTGAAGCCAATAACCTGTATTCTTCTACTAGCCAGAATGCAACGAGTCCACTTGTTGCAAAAAGAAGCTAGACTCTAAATTTGTCGATGAGAAAATTACCCTTCTCACTTCATTTATTCCCTGTGAAAATGTTTTCCAAATGAGTTTATGGTCTCAATGGTTACTTTCAAGTCTTCTTCAACATAGCATGGTGTTCATTTGGTAAATTATGGTCACATTTCAAGTAATATATACTATAAAGCAGGGTAAACTGTCGGGTGGGCTACTTTGTGATTGACATGTTGGATCTGCATAGCGTCCATAGGTTCACTTTCAGCTCAACACATCCATATATGGGAACTTCTGGCTCCATATAAACAATATGGTGATGAGTATATTGGAGGAAGACGTCAAGAGAAAATACTTGTATTCCTTGTTGATGATTTGACCGTTTAACATGTGCTAGTTTACTTGCACTGTGACATAATAATTTTCTGAAAAAACACTTTACTGGCTGGTATACCATACCATAACTCAGACACAAAATATGAGATTATGACCATATTTCACATTCTGTTGGATATTGAATTGGTGACACTAATCTTGGGAGCCTACCTTGCTGTCTTGGCTATATATGACTTTAGACAGACATGGACTTGGCTGGTTGGCGGTGACATATGACTACAAGGTGGTAATTCTAGTTGTGTGTATTGAATATCTTTGTGTTTCTGACTGTTGGCTGTTTGGATGGACTTTGAAGTCCTATTTTTATTCTACATTATCATAATGAGCTTTTAGTTCTATTCAGCATTTTATTTATTGATCAATCACCTTATTCAGAAAATTATTGTAGTTAATTGAATAATGAAAACAACCTGTAGTTGCAGCCCCAAACACAACCATCCACATCTATTTTCAAGAATAACTAAGCCTTATGGATGACATTCATGTCTGTAGGCTTTTGTATGCATGTGTGTGAGGAAGCCTACTTGCTTGTGTTTGCATGTGTGTGTGTGTGTGTAAGCTGATATTGCATTACCTCAAATTTTGAAAGGTTCCACAAAGACCCATTAACTCACAGGTCCATGTATTAGCCTGACTAAACCCCACAGACACCATAGGCGACCAATGTCCATTACATCCAGCTCACCAACCACCACGGCCTGTCAACAATCATTTATGAGGACCACCTGCCGCATAGCACACACATCAGGGACCCATTTAAAAGAGACACCCTCATTAATGATAACAAGGAATTATTGATATTGATGTTTATTGAGGCTTGAATGCAACAGGCAATTGGCCCATAAGTTGGGCTAAGAGCCTATTAGGCTGCATGAAGTCACAAGTGACATCATTGTTGGCCTCTGCCCAGGTTATACACACAGAAGTCCCGCTGCCAGCCAAATGTGTGTATTTGTGCTTCCTGCTGTGTCTCTGTTGCTCTACTAATGAAAGAAATTTTCACTCCTGCGATGAACTTGCATCTTGCTTTCTGACTGCAAAGATCTGATGGAGTTGGATTTTACAGTCTTGTGAAATCACACACATTTCACTAACATATTTCTTCCCTTAAATGGACAGAAAACACTTTGGTTTTAGCACCTGCCCTCTCTACCCCATGTTAACTTTGCTTAGTAGATTCATGTTTAATTACATTTCACCAACGCTTTGTTATTTAATGAGTCATACTATACACACACACACACACACATATATATATATATATATGTATAATTCTTTTGACCGTTGCCATCTGTTAGGTAAATGGAGGTGCAGGACAGGAGTCGCTCCCCTTCCCGTAGAACCAGTCGGGTGGAACAGGTGGTGGGACGATGGCTGAGGCGGTCCAGAGACCTTGGCAGCAGGTCTCACTCTCTGAGCAGGTAAACCATAGTTTTGTCCTTTTTAAAGGGATAGTTCCGATTTATTAAGAGCAGTTGTATGAGGTACTACAGCTGGGTAACATCCTGGTATTATATCAATGTAATGCTATGAGACTGGGTATCATAATATTGTAAAATGGCTACAGTACAATTATATCATTTTTCACAGTACTGATGATTATTTATCAAAATTCTCATTGTGTAAATATTTGGTTAAAAAAAACAAGACATTTGGCAAAAATGTTGCCACATTTTATTTCCTCCATATCGCCTTATGAGGTACTTACTCATAGTCAGTTTAGAATCTACAGTAGATGGCGGTTGGCACGCACCCAGTTTGGAAACTAAGCAATGTACTGCTGAGGAGGAGGGCCGCCAAACTCCAGTTGGTGCTGGTGTTGAGTTGAGAGCATCCACCAGTTCCCCCTGATACACTTAAGCAAGGCTGCATCACAAGCAAGGTAAAGCCGTGTACAGCATCCACTGAAGTACATTGCTTAGCTTCAGTGTCAGTTCTCCTGCCTCAAAACTGGTCATGTGTCAACCGCCATTTTCTGTAGATAACACACTGACTATGGATCTGTGACTGTGGAAGTACCTCATACAACCTCGCTTCAGAAAAATCTGACATATCCCTTTGTATTTATTACTTGTTTTTCATCTGATCTATTTGTCTTTGACTGAGGGAGGGGCTTCTGTGAAATATGAAGATCACAAGAAATCCACATAAGTGACTCACCGAGAACATCTGCTTTAGTTTTGGACAAAATATGAAGTTGTTCCCCTCAGAACAAATCAAATGCCAAAGCAGAAATGCAAATGCTCAATACACAAGGTAATAGTCTGAATATATCTAAATAAACTTTTCTCATTTATGTCCACCTGCTCCTCTCCAGAGACCGGGTTGCAGTGGATGGGAAGGCAGCAGAGTGCAGTGGCGCCGATCAGAGGAATTATCCTTTCCGTTTCATCGTTCAGATCCAGCGGGACCCAAACCTCAGCTCTCATGGCCTCACTCTGTCCTCCCAGAGCCCCATCCTGGTGCAGGAGGTCACCCCAGGTACGACAAGACTTCTTAAATGTAATCATAGAAGAAAAGCGCATCAGAAGAAGGTCTTATCTAATGCAGACAAATAATGAATGAGTTATTGACAGCTAAGGCCCTGTATATTCACCCCAGTTGCTGTTCTGAGGGAACAGTTATCATGCTGATCTGCTCTGAACTTTGAGTCAAGGCCATCTGATACGATGAACAGAATCTTGTTGTGTTGATCCATGTTTTTTCTACACATAGATATGTAACCCTTGTCACTAAAAGCAATGCTGCACTTCTCACACTGGATAACTAATGAGTAGAAGAAATACAGCACTACTCAGTATCAGGGGGTTGTTTTCATAGCTGACACTGCATGTTTAGGTGAGCCAACTATTTGGTTGGACCTCGCATCCTCCCCAACACCTCCTTCCCCCACGGAGATCACATTCTACCTGCCAGCTTCCATTGCCAAAGTCTGCAGTGTTTTGTCTGCTTTGTCAGTATCTCCAGCCCAACAGGAACAGCTGCTACTGTTCACTATGAAGGTGGTAAGTCCTTACAACAGGGCCCCTGAACTTGTGTAAGAACATTGTGCCTCATTCACAAATGCATAGAAATTTTCTTGCTTTTTAGACAAAATAATTACTGCTGATTCATGAAACGCACACTGGACAATTTTGTTCTTACCACTCTGCATAAGTGGATCAGAGTAATTCTACAGGCGTGTGCCCACCATTTGCAATCAGCATACTGCTGCACCCCCATTTCTCAATATAAGGAATTATGTTTGCCGAGGGGTGTATCATGGAGGAAGCGGTGAAGATTTTGTAAGAGTAAAGCTCAAAAGCAAAAAAGGAAAAAGAGTTATTGAAAAAATTGAATAAATAGTGTCCCCAATGTCCAAACAGGGCTGTAAAAGCTAAAGCGACAGTGATAAAGCTCTCTGATGCGTGTGTGTGAGACACAGCTGCTTGTTTGTGGGAAGTGATGGTTTGTGTGCTTGTTTATGTGATAGGTGAATCAGTAGCGCATCACTATCCTACTTGGTAGTTTAAGTCCATTGTGAGATGGTGAGACAGCCCCTGTGTGCAGGCCAGACACATGACCCATGACAGGTTGTTTATAAAATGCAGCCCAGTGATGATACAGACATTACATACATGCAAACTGACCTGCTGATGCACATTCAGTCTGCGCTGCACTTGTTCATATGGGTCAACTGTCACAGTGTTTGTCACTGTTAGTAGAAACTTCAGTCTGCAGTGTAGTGCTGTTTACTCGCCCTCCCCAGGGGATTAATTCAAACATTAATAAATTAATATTCTATCAAACCTCAAAATTAAAAGCAATCTCTAGTTACAGATCTATTTATTAATAAAGAGCTACAACCAAATCACACATCCTAGACTCTTAAAGACCTCATTAGTAAAGACTTACTGAATACAGTATGACATGCATAAACTGAACAGCAAGGCTGTATCATTTGTGCATATGTATGAGCAAAATGTATATCAATGAATCCCGGATTTGTGCATAGAACATTCATACACACGGTTTAAGAATACATTTTTGTGAATGTGGTCCCATCATACATGCTACTTTAATAATAAGTATTATGCATTGTTGCATATGGCAGAATTGATCCATGCTCTCATGTTGTTTACACCAAATTAAGACCCTAACATGTGAATGTTGCAGCAGAAATCAAGACACATGAGACATTCTATCATTTGCAGAGCCTCAAGATTTTAATAGTTGTGCATTCAAAGGTACTCATCTGCGTAGCTCACCTATAATGAGTACTTAGTCAAATGACTGTTGTCTTTCTATCAGCTACAACTGGTCTGGCCATTCTCTTTTGCCCTCTGGCACCAACAAGGCATTTCTAGCCAGAAAACTGTCCCTCCCTGGGTATTTTCTATTTTGGGACCATTCTCTGTAAACCTGGGAGATGGTTGTGTATGAAAATCTAAGTAGATCAGCAGATTTTGAAATTGTCAGTCTGTTTGGCGGCAACTACAATGCCCAGTTCAAAGTCTCTTTAGTTGCCTTTCTTCCCCAGACTAATGCTGCTTTAGAAAATCATCTTGAACATGTCTACATGCCTAAATGCACGGAGTTGCTGCCATGCGATTGTCTGATTAGATTGTTAACAAGCAGTTGAGGAGATGTACTTAATAAATTGGCTGTTGTATGAATATGGTATTGAAATGAGCTTCTGAAAAGAGCTTTAGTTTGCAACATTTGCATGCAATGAGGCTAAAAGGATCACCCTCCTACCAATTATAGCACACTGTAATTGGAGGGAGGGTGTTAAAAACAAATTCTGTTCTCTCAGGAACTGAGCTTTTTTTGTCCCATTCTCCCCGTTCTCTCTTATTTTGCATAAAGCAAGTCTCCTCAGCAAATGTAATTGTGGAGCAGTGCCAGACCTCTGCAGGCCTCTGGCCAGTGAACAAGACAAGCTGTAAAAGTAGAAACTCCAAGGGAGGCTGTGACTCTTTGCCCATACTGCATACTGGCACACAAAGTCCCATTAACAAAGGAAACATACTGTGGCACTGATGTTGTGTGTGCCTGGTGTGTGTGTCTGTCTGTGTAAAGCATCTTCAGTTTAATGAGGTGGCAAAACAAAGCAAGAGCTTTTCAATAAGGGGGATCTTTTTGCTCTGTTTTGTGGCTCTCAGGCAGCACTTCCTCCCAGGCAGTGTACTGTCCACTGTCCGTGTACGTTCTGTTGGGTTAGGGGTTTGATCTGGGTCTCAGCGAATTGTGTGTTCTCATTGTAGCACTTTGAGACTTTCTCAGTGTGGTATTACAGATGTAACTGTAAGGTTTTGTCGCCTAAAATGTCTTCGTTTGGACTAAAAAATGAGTGGGCGACAAATGCCAACCTCAAGGCTTACATTGCAATATCTGTTTACCACTTACTCTTATTTTCTATGGTAGAGTGTAGTGTTCTAAACTGTAATATATCCATTATACAAAATTACATTTGTTTGTATTCACAGTGAATTGTTGAATCTAGTGTCAATTGGCAACACAACACAATATAATCAGTATAAATTAAGAGGTCAGACAGATTCCTTATCAAAACCTTTTAACTCAAGGAATTTAAATGTTTGTATTTTCAATATTTAGTACATGCTAATAGAAATAAAACATATAGGCCCCATTTGTGCAAAGGACGCCAACATTTTCACTGCAAAATACTTACAAATGTACATTGCTATTTGGTTACCAACTTGGTACTTCATAGACTATAAAGCAGATGAAAGAATGTCTGCCAAGATAACAGAAA
>CAFUXE010000710.1:884626-948507 GCA_903364295.1 Serranus cabrilla
CACACACACACACACACACACACTTATACACTCACACACTGTTGCTCATATCTCCAGTGGCCCCAGTAAGCCTTGGCTCAATTTTACTTCTCTCTGTGTCTCTCTGGCACGTGCTTCAGCATCCCACAGTGAAATAGGAATCCTGTATTTAAAGGCATTATAAGAGCTATCAGTGTCACCAGCATCTGTCCATGTTATCAGATCTAATGTCAACTTCTAGTGCAATTGTATAGCTCTCGAATAATGCACTGTGTGGTGGAAATTCAGGCCAATGACACTGTTCATATAAATACAATTACATGCTTTCTCCTGGGTTATTAATAGTAAAAAATTATAAAAAATAAAATAAAAAAAAGAATAAAATATCTTGTTGAGTTTTGCATCAATAATATATACAAACCAGAGTTAGAGCTATCAGTAGCTTCTCAGCATGTGAAACACAGCTTCACTAACACACTATATAAATAAATGAAATGGTACTTCCTATAATAGCTTAAACAGAACACAGATATGTTGAGGTTTAGATTTAGATCACTTTCATTTGTACCCAAAGGTAAGGGTTAGGGTTAGGGTTATATTTGATTTGCCACTAAAATCAAATAAATAAACGCTGCTTCAACAGCATCCATGTACTGTTGCTATGACATCTGATTGATGGCTGCTGGAACAAAGCTGTTTTTGTAGCGCTTTGTTCTGCAGCTTGGGACTAAACCTCCGTCCACAAGGAAAAAGCTGAAATTCACTGAGCAAAGGGTGGAAGTTGTCATTTCACTGCAGCTGTCTGGTGAACAGAGACAGTAGGTTAAGCTGTGACTCACCAATCAGCCGACTAGACCAATAAACAATAAGGTTCAGAGAGCAACTTCTTAACCATGACACCAAAGAGAAGAGAGAAAATCCATTCAATGAAAGCACAATAAAATGAGGTAATTGTGTCTGTGTGGAAATAGAACAGTTTCCTTAGACAAAACATAAACGTAGGCTTCTTTTTGCTCTCTCTCGCTGTCTCTCTTTCAAACACAAACAAAGAGAGACACATTCTGATTAAACTGCAGGGGCCCCAGTGCTCAGTCCAACTCTGTCGTCCTTATTCCTGGCAATTATGCTACTATAATGAGGCGTCGTATATAAAAGTTGTGGTTTGTGGGTCTGGTTGAGTTTGGGCGACTGATAGACATATATTTTATAATCTTGGGGGGTCAGCTCTTATAACGTGCTGGTTGGTAACGCCTGACATGACATGAGTAACAAGCTGCCTTCCTAATCAAGCAACCTGTCATGGTAAGATAATATATGGTGTGAAATAAATTTAACTGAAATAACACAATCAATTCTTCACAAACAAGCTAGAGGGACAAATCATATGCCTAAATATGGTAAAAACTAACTAAGCACATTTGACACAGGACTAAGACTACGACAAAGGATATTATCATCTTTCATCCATGTACTAATAAAATGGCTTAAAAGGCATTTACATGTCTATTCACAACTGAAATTAATTTTGTCAGTGGTGGTGAAAGCAGCCTTTCCTGTTGGATGCTGACCTAGGGACTATAAACGAATGGTGGTGTTGAATGTTGAACACTGGAATAGAGTTGAGAAAAGGAGTAGAATGCTAAATAAGGCGGAGAGATATACAGCTGTTTGATACACGTTAAACAGGATGTACAGTGATTAGATAGCTGGGCTCTCTGCTGTGGGACGGTGAGATTTGGAGAGCTTTGTGGAAAATTATGCATCAGCGTGAGATGAAAGGAGATCACTAGAATACACGCTACTGCTTGTCATCAACCCCTGATGCAGAATAAATGCAGGCCAATTGAACACCCTCAGGCATGACAACACAAGGACATTTTGTGTGTCCAGGTGGTCCTGCAGATGGTCGGCTCGTCCCTGGCGACCAGCTTGTGAAGATCAATAACATCACAGTCGATGACCTGACCCCGGAGCAAGCTGCTGAAATAATCAGGTCTACACCGACAGCACACACACACACACACATGCATGATTAACAGTACATACACCACAAAATGCTCTTTAAAATTAGGCCTGCACATCTCATCTAACCTTAACAGTCACTTTTGTTTTTTTTCAGGGAGTGTCAAGACACGTTGACAATGACTGTCCTCAGAACGATGCTGGTGAGTCAGCTGTTTCTCCTTGGTGTGTGTGCGCAGGTGTGTGTTAGAGACACATTCACATGTAGAGAATTAATTGGATGCAAAATCATTCCAATCCAGCAGCATTTTAGATACACCTAGAACATGTCCTCTTGTAAAAACAAATAAACTGGTTTGAATGTGTACACATGCTTACATTATACAGATTAACAGTGTCTTTATTCACATGGGATTTAAAAATGCTGCTATCAAAAAACCCATTAATCAGCATATCAATAAGGCCTCGGGGTCAAATGTCATGGCTAACAAGCATCTTGTCACCAAGTTCCCACCACTACATCAGTATTAACAGCGACAACATTCCCCCCACAGACTTGGATAGACACACACTCTATCACGATCACTCAGTCTGTGTGCATGTGTGTTTATCGTGTGCGTGTGTGTAGGTCATGGATCTCAATCTGTCAAGCTGACGTATTTATTTGCACTAAGGTGATGTAGATTGGGAAATAAACGGCGGCTCTTCAGTGATTTGCAGCAGCGGCTCTGCTGATGGAAGCATCTTTACCAGCTGATTCAGAGATCACAGAAATCTTTCATTAGCTTTGAGGAATTATTATAATTTCCTAGAAAATATTCTACTCTGTCATGATTGTTGGTGGTTACAAAACATCAAAATAATTCTGAACCAAGGCAGGTCTAATGATAATGATTTTATTATAATCACACAGTGATACAGAAGCAGGAGCATAGTTTGATAGTTTCTTCTAGTGCTTTCCATCCACCACTAACATGTTTTGCAGTAATGGATGAAATAAGTGCTTATCTGTGTTACTTTCATTCCAGAAATGAAATAAAATATTCATAACTATGTTTTCATTAGTGTAGAATGATCTGAAACTATGCCTGGTGTGTTTGTAAGCTTATAATGAGCCCTTCATATTTACAGGGAACCAGTTCCCTTGCACAGCCATGACTCTACAGTAGAGAGGCCCTTTTTGTTTTTACATTAATGGGGCAGCATGATGTGCCACGATAGATTCTCCTACATGCTTGGAAAGGGACGGGGAAGGGGATTCACTGTGCAGCCTCACTCACTGCCAGACGCTACCAAATCCAACACACTGATTCTTTTACGAGTAATATGAATGCATAATCGATGTCTCTTAAATGTAAAGCACTTGATAGAGCTCCAAAGCAAAACAGTATTACTAATACTACATTAGAAAATGAATGCACCCATCTGTATCATAATCACTTGGCTCAGTCTTCTTCCTGTTGTCTACATTTCTGTAATATTAAATGCTATCTACGGTGTTTGTGATTAAATAGAAGTTTTAACAATTTCAGCTGGCTTTTAGTTAAATAATCAAAGCTTATGCTCTTTATACTGCATAAACTCAACATATTTGTTAACACTATATGTATGGATGCCAAAGCAACAGGCTGTGCATCTTTTCATTTTGCTCCTACATATAACTTCACTTTGCGCCATTGCAAACACATTCAGTCCTCATAAAATTATAAAAACCAAATACTATGACATCCTGATTTATCCATCTGTATCCCTCTCAGGGCCCAAAGTCATCATTCATCACACCAGAGAAGAGGGCCAAGCTCAGGTCCAACCCTGTCAAAGTTCACTTTGCTGAGGAGGTGGAAGTCAATGGACACTCTCAGGTGAGCTTTAGAATCCCGGTCCCTCTCTTCAGTGTCAGCGTGTTATAATGTCTTTGTCAATGTCCCTCATTCATCGCAGTCATTAACTTATGTTCCTGTGGACAGTTATGAACACATTTAAAGTTTTGTACAAACTTTAATGGCTGTCAACAGATGAATTCCGCTTAATGACAACAAAGTTATTTAACTTGTATAATACTCTTTACCCCCATCAAATCTGTACATACGTATAATATACCTTTGGGCTCATTTGGAGGGTTTTGACCCTGAACACTAGGTTAAAGGTTCCCTGTGGAGTTTCACTCACTCATCACCATGCACTGGCTGGCACAGAGGGCAGCAACAAAATGACCCACTTCTTTCTGTCTTTGGCTAATTTCTCTATGTTACCCCAGCCCGCTCTGTTGGTGGTGTTAGTTAAGTTCTTTTTCATGGTCCTGCACCCTGTAATTATGGTCCATCCTTCCCTCTTGTTGCCTTATGGGGTCCAGATTAATGGCCAATCCAGGTAAACCTGGAGATGTGAGTCTCTTGAGTTTGGAGTGTATATCAGTAGTATTGGATGGATTTTGGCCAGAATAAATGCAAGATCTTACAAAGGAAGGATGTTTGTAAGGTGGATAGTTTGTGAGTTTCCTGTTCTGTTGTTTTCCAGCATTCTGCAGCAGAGTAGCGTTGACATTACAGCTTTAGTAGATCTGGAGTTTAAAAGTCAAAATTGAGAAAGTTGGTCAAGCAAGCTAGAACGTGAATGAAGAGAGGTAGAAAGCAAAGCAGTGAATCAGAATCAGAGGTGGAATCAGAGGAATAAAACATTATTTTCTGATTGTTCCATAGCATTTATGTTCGAAAGCACAAATACACACCCCCGCACAACCCTGCAGGGGGTGCTGCATTGCTGTGGCAGTGTGTGTGTGTGAGTCAAAAGCAGACACATCAACGTCACAGCGGCAAGGTGCAGGGGAAACACTGAAGCACATAAAAACACACAGGGATGTAACACCCTGTTTATCGGTAAATACCACCTCCTCGTATCATACAGACGTTAAAGAGTGCTTTGTCTGCAGACCAGAGGGGCGTGAAAAAGCTCTGATATTTAAGGAACGGGCTACATACACTGCTACACTGCACGCTGGCTGGGGGTGGCACACCCCTTGTTGAGCCCAAAGGCTCTTAGTCAATGCCCAGAGATGTTCCAAGCTCAGGAAAACAAGAAGAAAAGAGAAAATACAGGCAGAGGGCAGGTTCTCTGCAGATTTTTGGCTTTTTAAGAATCTTTATAATATTATACCTTTTACTGTCAATAAGGTTTTATGTGTTTAAGCATTTGGTTTTGAATATCTTGGCTTGTACACCCATCATGGTAAATGGTGCTTCCTTGGTATGTGAAATGATCAGTGCTGTTTGAACCTGAGGGCTGAACCGCGAAGTAAGATTATTGTGTTGTATGTGAGGTATGTTAAGTTCAAGCCAGGGCTTTCTGTGTCTCAAAAGTGGCTGTCTTTTAACCTTGGTTAGATTATCATTATAACTCATGCTGCATGGCTAACCTGGTCAGACCATTTTCTGCCTTTGAGGTTTGGCTTGAAATCAACTTAAACAGCTTTTTGCTCATTAACTCCTTTGGAAACGGCGTCTGTACGAGCATTACTGATTCTCGGCTGAGGGAATGTGTTAATTTGAGCGAGAATTCTGTTAAGTCTGTTCTCACAGAACTGCTGAATTTGTTTGTATAACGCTGGACATTTGCCCAGGTTGGCTCTATAAGAAAACCTTTAATATGGCGATAACCTGTCAATATGTGTTTCAATAATCCAGTTTTGGCAGACTGGATTATTGAAACACGTAAGACTACACAGAATGCATTTTAACTCTGCATGTTCACATTCTGTTGTCTGTTTCCAAGGAAAACCTAGATGTTGATTAATCAACATTTTTGGTGCTACAGACAGATTTGTTTTTGTCAGTGGTACCTTTGCAAAATGACGGGGAATGTTGTTTGATAATTGGTCAGTACTATCCAATACTGTATGCAGTTTTTCTCATGTGAGCCTGGCTCTGGTTGGTTTGAATTCCCGTCCTGCCAGCGGATGTGAAATTAGCTGGATGAGGAAAACCACAGAAGTTGGAGTGCTCATTACTAATCAGAGGGAAAACACGGATCGATATCTACCTCATTCCCCAGTCCTAATGTCTGTGATTACAGGGCAATGAGCATGAGATTAGGGAGAGAGAGAGAGAGAGAGTTTAGCCATCATTAAAATGGAGAGGAAACGAGGAATGGAGGATGGGAGGGTGACGAGGGAGGGGCTGTCTAAAATTTGAAAGCTTTGAAAGCTCTCCTTTTGAACTTGAAAACATACAGACATTAATGTTGCATTACATCACAGCGTCAATACAGAAAAACACTTTCTAAAATGATAAGAGAAAAGGGATGAGGCAGGGAAAGAGAAAGATGACTCACCACAGTGAACAAGCTGGGCGGACAGAAACGGGCCACATGAAGGAAGAAAAGCTCTGTGAGAAGAGCTGAACATGAGACGAGGCTAATCTCTCTCTCTGCTTGTGTGAGTGTGTTGTAATGTGGAAGGCTGTTTCATTTATTTCATTTGGTTACTTTAAAATCACAATCATTTAGAATGTGTAAGTATGTGTTTTTAGCCATGTTAGCACTGTTTGTTTTGTTCCCTGTTTGGTTCCCTGTTCTCTTACTTATTGTGTTACAATTCTGGCTCAGTTCATTCGGCCTGGCACAATGCTGCTTATATCATACATTTTATTGTAGTGGTTATTTTATGTTTACTGTAGATATGTATGTATGTACAATATTTTATATATTATGAATAGAATGTATGAGAATGTGTTAGATTTAACAAAGAAAGAAACATTTCTCTCAGGTTTCCTTCCATTTGTGCATAGACTGGTGCACTTTGATTATATCATGACTTGGCAAAACATGACTTACATGAAGCACTTAAAATATTCACTGAATCTTCACTGAAGAGACCTAAAACAGTGGAGTCATGAAAACATTGTAGGGTTCCTTAAATGATTATGTGAAACCAACAAAAAAATATTTCCATCAGGTTTTCTTCCATTTGTGCCTGGAACACTTTTATCATCTCATTGCCTCTTTTTCTTATGTAGTGATGTAGTTGCATATGACTGGATAATTAGTGCGTCCAGCTGTTTCTCATTAATCCAAATGTTAATATTCCCAACAGTAGTTGATGGAAATGTATGTTAATTATTTTTGCCAGTATTCTAGAAATGCAGTTAAATTTGCACTACATTACACAGAACTGTGCGCGTGCGTGCGTGTGTGCGTGCGTGTCAAACCCACAGACTGATGGAAAAAAAGAGACACACACTGCTTCTTTTTCTTGACTCTATCTCCCTGTCAGGCTGTAATTTATATTCCTCTTGAACCAGCAAGTTTTATGACGCTCCCAGTTTGATCTGACACTTCCCTTGACCTTTGACCTCATCTTTGCTTTGCAGGGCAACTCACTGCTCTTCCTGCCTAATGTTCTGAAGGTGTATCTGGAGAACGGGCAGACCAAGGCCTTTAAATTTGACCCCAACACCACAGTCAAGGTACTATAGAATGACACTGTCTGCCATATTGATCTCCAGTCCCATTGTTTTTGTATACTCTGTACTTAGCAGCTGTGTGAAAGTCTGGGGGTTCAGAGAGGAAGCTGAGGTTCATGATGTGCTTAAAGGAAGTGCTCTGTGTGATGCAAGGCAAAAACTGTCAAAATTGTCATGATCTTGCTGTAATGTAGTGTCGAGCCTGCACTAAGCTTCATGTTTTAATTTAACTTTACAACTGAGACAATATTGGTTTGAATGTATAGTCTGATTCACTCACTCCCTCAGTGTTTCTCATTGTTGGATTTACTATACATTAGATTCCTAATTTTGCCAACTACACAGACTTTCCCTGACTTCATTGAGACCTACAATCCCCAACTCTGCTCACCTCAGCAAATATGTTTCCTGATGTTATAAAATATTGTCTCTCAAGATGTAATTTGCTTTGTGCATCAGGACATTGTGATGACACTGAAGGAAAAGCTTTCTCTGAGCCATATTGAACACTTCTCCCTGGTGCTGGAGCAGCAGCACAGCATTACCAAACTACTGCTGCTACATGATGAGGAGAGGATACAGCAGGTACACACACACACACACACACACACTCAATCTCACACTAATAATTATTTTACACTCTTTAATTTTACATCCTTAAATGATTTATTTACATTGGTGTCTACACTACAGCTTAATTTGGAAGCAAGTTTAATCTGTGAAAAGGCTGAAGCTTTTACTTTTCCTCAAAGAAATACATTTGTGTGCATGTGTGTGTGTTCAGGTGGTCCAGAAGAAAGAGGCCCATGACTACAGATGTCTGTTCCGTGTTTGTTTCATGCCCAAAAGCCTCCAGACGATGCTGCAGGACGATCCCACTGCCTTTGAGTACCTCTACCTGCAGGTACATCGATGAACTTCTGACCCTCAGATGAACTCCAGGCTGCAGCGATTAACTCTTCATATCAGTATCAGTATTTGTTCGCTTACAGTGAAGTTTTGTAACACCTCCAAACAGATCACTTGCTGCAGTTGACACATTTCATTGTGATGTAAATCAGCAAACTGAAAGGTCAGCTTGTTTTCAAAAGTGCACTTTTTCTTTAAATCTCTTTTACTTTTAGGTTTTCCTGTTGTGGATTTTTGCTTAGCCCAATAGCAAATAAGTAAATTATGCAAATTACACATACCAATAGTTCACAGACCATGGATGGTCCTGCATTGGGTACAAAGCATCAGATTTCTTTTTTCAATGACACTTTTCTTATTTTTTCTGTTATTTCTTATTGATTTTAAATATTGAGCAGCAACAGCATAACATATACAAAGGCAAAACAAGGCAGAAGGCACATGCTCAACATTTTCACCCCACTCCCCACCCCAAGCACTGCTCCTTACCTCAGATAACAAACAAAACTGAGCTGGACAAAGCACACACTATGAGAAAAAATGATTACAATTAAAGGGAGAAAATGCATCTCAAGGAAAGAGAGAAAACTGGAAGGTTAAGTTATTCAAATGCTCATACAGATCAAAAGGATTCAGTCACCTGGCTTGTCAGGTGTAATATCTGGAGTGTCAGTGAGAGATAAATACGGCCTCCATATTTTATCAAAGTTCTTTAAAGCACCTCAGAGAGAGAACCTGTTTTCTAGCTTTACATCATCATAACCTCCTTGATTCACTAGTTATAATATCATCAGCATGTTTCCATTTTAAGAGAATTAAACACCTGACCAGCAGGGTGCTGAAGAACATGGCAGGACTATTTTCACTGTTTGTCCTGTGTTTACTGTCCATGTGTAAGGGGGTGAATGACGTGCTGCAGGAGCGCTTTGCAATAGAGATGAGGTGTAACACCGCCCTCCGGCTCGCTGCACTGCACATCCAGGAGAGACTGGCGAGCTGTGGACAATCCCCAAAGACCAACTTGAAGACAATCACGTGAGACACAGTCATGTTTATGTCCACTAAGTTAAAGTATAATTAAAATTTTACTTCTAGTAAAGACTGCAGTGCAAAGTTGGCTCTCATGCTGGTCCTTCTTTTTGGAGGGACAGTATTTACAGAATAGGTTTTTTTCAGCAGTCACCCCTCAGTCACACAATACAGTACAGTCTAGTAACACTTGGCCCTGTAGGTGAGCATCAATGATGCATTTCAAGGTTTGAAGGAAAATACTTTGGGGTTAAGGGGACTCTATACCATTTATATTGACTGTAAATTCACACATCCTAATTTAAGCTGTTTCAGCTCTCTTAGTACACACAAACAGACCCTGTCTGTGTTTCCGTGTTTGCTCTAGGAAGACGTGGGGAATAGAGAACTTTGTGTCTTCCACCTTGTTGAGGAACATGCGAGAGAAAGATCTGAGGAAGGCGATCGGCTACCACATGAAGAAGAGCCAATCACAGAACGACCCCAAGCAGAAGGGTCTGTCAGTGGATCAGACACGGATTAACTACCTGGAGGAGCTCTGTGATCTCAAGTCATTTGGCGGGAAATCCTTCAGTGCCACCATGATGGTAGGCTTTTGATTTATTTTTGCTGAGATGCTTTTAGTTAGCAAGTGTCAATCTTGTCACTGTGTTCCCGATTAACAACCCTTTCCCCACTTCCACACCCTCCAGCTTCAGGACAGGGAGTCCATGGTGACCTTGTTGGTGGGGGCACGTTACGGGGTGAGTCAGGTGGTCAACCACAAACTGAGCATCCTGTCCACCCTCACAGAGTTCACCAGCATCACACGCATCGAGCTGCTCCCTGAGTCTGACAAGGTTAGCCTGGTGAAAATATACCTGCAGGACATCAAGGTAAGAGCAGCACACGCACACACACCTAGCTTACAGGGAGAAGACAAAATACTGTAAACATCTTCAAAAGCCACTTTTACTTTGAAGTAACTGAATCAGCATTACAAGCATTGCTACAAAGGTGGGTTATATTAGGTTGCGTAGCAATTAGCATTATTTGTTCACCCTTTGTTGGTGCAGTTTGATGCACCTGCTGTTTAGTCACAAGAGATTCAGCCTCTTTGCAAGACTAAAGCTCACAAATCAAACTGCCTCTTTGTTTTTTCAATTTAAATGGAAACTTTAGTATTTTCAACCTGGACACTATTTTCCCATGTTTTTGTGTCCAAATGACTAATGGACACGATTCCTGAAACTGGTCCAGTAATGAGCAAGAGCTCTGCAGCTGGGAAACTGGCTGCAATGTAAATCATTAAAGTTACTTGTTTCTGCCATTGACAGGATCAGACTGATAAAAAAAAGTTTTCCATAAGTACATTGCAGGCCAAAAATTGCTCCTTTTAACTTATTTAGCCTAGCCTGACGATGTTATACTCATGATTCTGTTCAGAATGTGAGTCTGAAACTGATCCATTGGGCTGTGATTATGGGGCGTGTTTCAACTGAACCAGGAAAAAAATGCCTCTTCGCTCTATTGGATAGATCGAAAACCAATCAGAGCAGTGTAGGATGTGACGTATGTTAAGCAACACATAGTTGTTTAACTTCCCGCCGTAAAATCTTGTGGCGGGGCTAAAGTTCAATTGCACCCAGGCTATATTTAGCCGCAGAACCGTAACAAAACAGAATTCAGTTTTAAAAAAATTGCCTTTAAGAAAACCGTGAATTAGTATTCCACTTAGCGCAGCTGTGTTTTTAATTTTGAGTTTGATTTACTGACATTTATTTGTGTACCTCTTCCTGTAATCAATGTGCAGCATTCAGCATGACCGAAGAAGAATTACCTTGTCATCAATATGATGACGCTTTTGATTTAACAGGATGACTGTAGGCTAAGTGTTTTTCCACTGCTGACATTGTCTTTCCATTCCCTCTCTTTCCTTGTCTCCCCTCATATCATCTCGTCTTCTTGCTCACATAAAGCCCATAACATTACTTTTGGAGTCAGTGGCTGCCAAAGACATGTCCTGCCTAATAGCAGGGTACTGTCGAGTGTTTGTTGACCCCAGTCTCAACATCTTTCCCTGGATACAAGACTTCAAGAAGCACAGAGTGTCTGCTGAGGAAGGTACACATTAACCACAACGTGCAGTCATAAAAAATGATGTATACATCCATTAAGACACACACTCATATGTTGTAAATAATAAATAACTGTTCTGGTGGTGTATGTTCACAGGTTACGTGTCCCGGTGTGGCAGCGACTCCGACACCTCCTCTGAATTGGACATGGACGCGCTGGTCAACCAGGTGTCTCATGACGAGAGGCCCCGCCCTCGTATCAGGTCCTCATCAGACCCAGATGGAAGAAAAAGGAAAGACAGAAACAAAAGGAGAAGCAAAGATGACAAAGAAAAGGCTGATAAACCTTTGGAAGAGAGTAAACAAAAGGAAGAAAAAGATGCTGACACAGAAAAGGAAAAGTCTCCCCTAGATCAGGATAGAGAGAGTAAGAATGCCGATACAGAGCACAGGAAGGAGACAGAGAGAGTGCAGGATGGTAAAACACAGAAGGAGGTAATGGACAATGACTGTGGGGAACAACAGGAAAATATGGGACAAGAAGGTAGAGGTGGAGAAGCTGCACGAGCAGCAGAGGAACAGCCGTCTGTATCAGAAGCATCCGATTCTTGTCATACTGACTCTCGCGTCCTCACCAGCCCCTCCAGCGACTCCCTCGATGCTTTGGAGGAAGACGACTTAATTACATGTTCTTCTTCTTCCCTCCACCCGAATGCTCTGTCACAAACTCACTCCCACAGTCACTCTCCCCTTCAGCTTCTTCCCTACTGTCACAGGCACATTCAGCCCCACCTTCTCGCCCCTCCACCTGTTCACTCACATCCCTTCATTCACCTCCCAACCCCAGGAGGCAGCTCCAGGAGGTCAGGCGACGGAGCTGATCCCCAACTCCTTGCACCCGTCTCCCCTTCCCCAAGCCTTCACCATGTCCAAAAATGTTCAGGTAACCCCTGCTCTGATGACAGCTCCCTGTGTTTCGCCGAGCTCTCCCGCCTTGTTGACTTCCTGCCGAGCCCTCCAGAGGCCAGCGATGAGGATGAATATGAAGAAGAGGAGCTGAAGAGGAGGAGGAGGAGGTTGTTGAAAGAATCGAGTGAGGCAGCAAGAAGAAAGGGCGAAAAAAGAAGTGTAAGCACAGAGGGCAGAGAACATCCGCTGTCCCCCTCCCCGTGCTCCCCCTCCTCCCAAATGGACTTTGTGTTTAACTTTGACCAAAGCGATGCTCGCTGCTACTACAAACTCTGCTCCAACATCACCCCTGACAGCGCTCGCAGCCTTCCCCGCCCACTGCATCATGCTGAGGGAGAACACTGGGAGGAGGTGAAGGGAGATCCAGATAAGGCGATTTATCTGGAGCCTATCCCCATCCTTCAGCCACCTCCCGGCTTTGGAGACAGCAGCTCTGATGAGGAGTTCTTTGACGCCAGAGATCGCTTCACTTCACCTGAAGATCCAACCTCAGGGGCCCTGCCAAGAGGTGATTTGGTTTTCATAGTGAGGCTGGTCACATGAATCTTGATTCATGTTCAAGGGCTGGAGAGTGATAAAAACACTGGCTGTTAATTCTTTTGCTGCCATCTGGTGGAGGACAATTTAACCACACAAAACTGACACAACATTGCATAATGCTGTATAGCAACATAACATAATTGCCAGGAAAGCAGTAGACCACACCTACTACTACAACCTAAAGAGACAGCATCCCTCCATTACACTTCACTGACCAAAGATATTCATTTGTCCAGTGGTGGAAAAAAAAACATTGTACACCTATTCAAAGTAGAATTCTGGGTACTTTTCTTGAATATTTTCAATTTCTACTACTTTATAGTTGTACTCCACTAAGGGGGAATATTGTACTATTTACACCTATACAATTATTTGACCGGTCTAGCCACCAGTTACTCTTCAGTTAAAATACAATGCATGTTAAAGATTAAACCAGGTGTCCCAATCTTTTTGGCTGCTGTGTGACCGCTGACAGTAAAGCAATGTCCTGTCTTATTGTCACATGTTTCACACGTCTGTGGGTTGTTCCACTACAGATAGATTTCACAGGTGGTGTCGCTGAAGTTTTTGTTGAAGGTCAAAAGAGGTCCAGTTATTTTGCACACAAAAAACATACTTTCGGGCTGTTAGTTTCACTCTAGAGACTGCTGCGTCCTTACTGGCTGCCGTCTCGGCTCAACCAAACGGGCAGGTTTTTATTTAGCACTGATTATTAAGCACTGATTTTAAAGTACATTTTTGTAAATTGCAGCATAAGGTTAGTAAGTTTCTCTGCACTTTTGTTTGAATTGATTTTTGATTAGGTGTTACTTTCGCCGGTCTTTCGGGCTGAGTATCTGTTAGTTTCACTGTAGAGACTGCTGCTTCCTGATTGGCTGCCATCTAGGCTCAACCAAACGGGGCGGGATTTATTTTGAACTTATAACAGAGTTTGAACTAAAGAAATTCTAGAACAAGCACTGATTTTGAAGTAAATTGCAGCATAAGGTTGGTAAGTTTCTTTGCACTTTTGTTTGAATTGATTTGTGATTAATTGTTACTTGCTCATCTCACTACACTGGCTCCCTGTTGTTGCCCACATCAATTTCAAAACCTTGTCTCTTGCCAACAAAACAGCAACTGGCACATCTCCTGCCAACCTAAACTCTGTTATTCATTCAATGAAATAAGATAATAATAATAATTATAATATAAATAAGTGTTACAGACCTTTTTTTTGTATGTCCCAATAATGATCTCACAAACAGGGAACCGCTGGAACAAACAAAGCAGCTACAACAGTAAAAGGCAACTTGTGCATCAGAATGAACTCTGTCATACATGATAAAATGTGACGTTTACTACGTACTATGTTACTTACTACAGGTGTTCATAAAGTCTCTTTAAAATTCAAAAAAATGATTACAAAGGCAATTGTTGAGATGTCTTAATCAGATTTGTTGTATGTACTCAGCGGTTATCAAAGTGTTTAATTACATTGCATCTGTATATTTCAGGTACCCTGTTAAAAATAGGTAGTGGTAAATGAGCCCCTATAAAAATGGCTACTCCTCAAAAGAAGGCACAGTGTGTATCATGATTTATTGAAACAAAATGGGATACTTCTTTCTGTGGGGTTATGTTGAAGACATTGTGTATGGAACAAAGATACGGGACATCACTGACCTAAAGCTAAAGATAACTGATGCCATTGTGACCATTGATGAAGCTCTGCTACAGAAAACATGGCAGGAAACGTCTTGATGTGATTCATGCAGCTAATGGTGCCCATGTAGAGGTTTATTAAATGAGGCCAAAAAACCTTCAATATCTTCTCCTGATTTTGTAATAATTTCCACATATTTGTTTGTACATTTGCTTCTGTAATACATTTTTTAAGTTGTAAAAAGACTTTATGGACACCCTGTATAACTTATGATACTTTAAGTACATTACTCAAAATACAATTTAAGTTTGAGTTCATTTGGATTTCCTGCAGTATGTTTATTTACTGGAAACAAGTTTTTTTCCATATGAACTCTGTTTTTAACACAAGCATATTTTCTCTTGCAGATATTCGCACAGAGATGAAACTGGACTTCCTCAGCACACTCAGCCTCAGTGACATTTCGGTTTCGGTGACAGACACAGACAAAGATGGAAAAGTGGAAGAAAACAGCAAAGAAGGAGAAGAGGAAGGAGGAGGAAGAGAAACATTGTTCCAACTCAGAAAAAGATCCCGTAAGCGCCGATCCTTCATGGAAACTGATTACACTTCTATGGTTTCATATCCAGAGCCAGATCCAGAAAAGCAGGACGTGGTCTTTAGTAGGCCTCATAGGAACCCTTTGGCAGAAGCTAGTGATGCACAGATGCTAAGTTCAGATCCTGAACCTTCAGAGCAAACCCAGAATCCCAGTCCTACAGTCTCCTCTTTGACTCACTCTGAAGGGGAACCAGCCCAGCTTGAGTCCAAACCCATTCTCTCCAAACCCCGTTCAGATGGACCTGGATCTCCGTGTGGTTTACAGTCTCGTGAACAGTCTAGAGAAAAACAGGGCTCCGCCAGGACCAGGAAGCAAGAAATGGAGATGGAACCAGACGCGATGGAATCCAAATCAGTCACAGATCTGGTGAAGGCGGCATCTCCTACCATCACCGTTGTCCGTTGCAGGGTAGATCCAGATGGGAAGGAGAGTGCTGATCGGAGGGGTGATGGAAAGGAAGAAGGGGAGGAACAGGAGGAGATGGGTGAGGGGGAAAAGGAGAGAGAGGAGAAGGGAGAGGAGACGGCAGAGAATGTGCCATTCTCAAATCATTTGTTTTTGGCCGAAAGCACTAAGGAGGAAGAAAAGGTGGAAGACGAAAAGAAAGAGGGAGTGCAAGGGTATTCATCCAGTTCAAAGAGACCACTCATAGGTGCTGAGAGGCTGCCAGAGGCTGACACACAATCAACGTGCTTGATAGATGTGAATAAAAAGAGCAGCAACGGCCTTTTGGGAGGACATCTGAGTGCCCTAGAGCAAAACTCATATGTAGAGAAACATATGCTTGAGAGTGTGTTTAATAAGTCAAACCCTCTATCATATTTCCCACCACCCCCTCCACCCCCTTCCCCTCTTCCTCCAATACAAGTTCTTCACAACTCCCAAAGTGATTGGGAAAAGGCGGGTACCTCAATCAGTAAGTCTTTATTTAATTCTGAGGAGACGACAGTTGGCAAGCAAAGTCACACTAACAAAGCACAATTGTATTTAGATGTCACCACCGGTGTCAATGAGGATGATGGTGTTGTTGGCTCTACGATGACTACTAGTGATGAAGTTACTGACAGTACCACTTCAGACAATGTTTTTGAAGATGATGAGGTTAGTAATTCCTTAAATTCTTGTTCAAGTGACAGGAAAAATGACTGGGCTGAAGCTATAAAGCATAGCATCAGTGCAAATCCAGCTATGACATGTAAAGGTGAGTCTCAAATTTCTTTTAAGTCTCTTAGCAACACTGAAGCTCATACAAAAATTCATTCAGTAAATTCTGATTATACTCGAGCTATAAACTCTATCACTGCAAAGCTTGGAGCTGCAACAAGTGCCACATCTCCTACATTTAATTCAGGTGCCAGATTGCAACATGAAGGTTCTTCATGTTCAGGACGACATGTGGACAAATCCAGAAGTGATGAAGCAAAAGATGTTTTAGCTAGTCCTAGCTTAGCACAAGCTAACACCTCCACAATCCATGATCTTTCCAAAGTTCCTTCTTCTCCAACTCACTTCCTCTTCCAGCCCTGTTCCCCTAGCATTATGGGTCGCTTATCTGCCTCCACACTTAGAGGGAAGATTCAACAGTTGCCCCTTTATTTATCACGTTCCCAGGAAACCCTCAACCAAGCTGGGTTGGGGAATGTAGCTCAGAGTCCTACTCAGGGCAGTAGGGGCGAGATCACCATCAAGGTTACGGATGTTGATGACATCACACAAACAATAGACTTTGAAGTCAGTACAACTGCTGAATCAGTGGAGTCAGACGATTCGGATACAACAGTTACAGGATCCGAGGTAGATGGGGAGTTTTTTGTTGAAACAAAATCTACAAAGAGTTTTTATTCAGTGACAGAGACGAAGGAAGTAAGCTCTCCATTACCTGTCCAGACTGAGCCCAAACCCCAACACCAAAATCAGCCTCCTAACACTGGACCTATCAATAATGCACCAGGACCAATAACAGAGCCTCCATCCTCCATAGTGAGCAGCCTCCAAAGTGACCCTTTAGGCCTAAAGATGGACACTCCTGGCCCTGTAAAAGATGCTCCAGAATCAAAGATGAGGGTCACAAGTCCAGGTGAAGACATTCCAGGTTATAAAATGATTCAGTCCCATTCTTTCCCCCCTCAGATAGTAGTGACCACACAGAATCTAAATGGGCCAGGACTTCCTTTTCATAGTCAGTCACAGAAAGTAAAAAGGACAAGTAGCGACAGACCTTTGGTGGGTCTTTGTAGGCCTACAGGGCAGAATTCAGATGAACCAAATACACAATCTTCAGGCTGCAGGGTGTTTACCATCTGTGAGGATCCATCCCAACCGAGCCCAACCGAGGAGGGGACTACCCCACTCTTGAAGTCTGAGTTGGGCTGCACTTCTGTGTTAGCGTCTGGATGTGACTCAGTTGTGGAAGGGGTGCAGGTGCCGCTGGATGCTTGTGGTTGCCCAACAGTCTATACCAACTGCTTTGGCAGCGGGGACAGTTTTGATGAGGAGCTGACAGTCTACGAGTTCTCGTGCCGCACACAGAGCAGCGGTGTGACTCAGACATCTGCAGGTCTTCCTCTCATGACCTCTCCAGCCGTTCCTTCATTTCTCTCCACCTCCTCCACTTACTCTCCCTCCTTTCCACGCTCCATCCTTTTCTCCTCCTCTACCTCTGAGCTCAGCCCTCTCCTTTCACCATTGTCCGACGCCTCTGACCGTTTCCTGTCTCAAACGCACAAGGACACCATCAGTCGACTAGGCCAGCAGCGCTACCCAGAACCCCCAACGGGCTTTCAAGTACTCCGGGTAGATGTGGACCAGCTCCTTTCGATTCTGGAAAGTAGCGGTGTTGACCGATCTGTGGCAGGTCATGGAGGTCGCCACCCAAGGGACACTTGCCCTGTCCACTTTACAGAAAACAAGAGGGTGCTCCAGATGGAGGCACGGCGGCTGATGTCAGGCTGCCAGAAGGTGGTGGGGATTGGACAGAGCCCAGACGAAATGCTTCACTCCCTGGCTGACAGTTTCCGGACCCTGGTGGAGTTGGCAGGTATATGCCTCTGGTTCTCTGGTTGCGAAAGATGTGACCGGAGGAACGCAGAGGCAGTCGCAGGTCTGGCAGATGTGGCCCGTTCATTCAGGGACTTCTGTCTGGCAGCAGAGCGAGCTAGCAGCAAGCGCAGCTGCCAGGACCTGAGCACCAAGCTGCTAGCTAAACAGTGCACCGCACTCACCGCCTCTGTCTTCTGCCTCACTCAGCTGTTCCGCACCCTCACTGCACTATGAGTGGACCACAACCTCTGAAATCTTTTGGAATGACCCTCTAGCATCCTGTGGCGTGTACCCTCAGATACATGAGGTCACCAGTGAGCCTACAGCTGCTGCAGGTGTGGGCAGAGTGTGACCTGGGACAGTCCTGTTTAGGATGGGCAGTGTGAAGGGAGGTTACCTCAGAAACACACTGAGCTTCATGACAGCTCAAATGATCACAAAACCTCTGAAAAAACCTTTGAGATCGTCAAGGTGCATGTGGTTACTGACTATATGCTGTGCACGTACTGTAGCTCCCAAACCAAACAGTCAACCAACAACCAGACTGTAGATTGGTTCAAGCTGCAAAAGCAGAACCTGCTTGCATTCCAGTATTGAGGAACTGATGTACTTGAATGTATTCTACCTTATCTATTATGTTTATTTATTTATTCTTTTCTTCTTTATTTAACCAATGAGTTACTACAGTGAATATACAAGGAATGTAAAGACAAGCAAGGAAGAATTTGGAAATGTTTACAGGCATATCTTTAGATGCAGGAGTAGCAGGCCTTTCAAACACACACATGCACACATCCTCAATTACACAGCATTTGATTCAGTTCATACACAGGTCTTTTTTATGGCTGACTGACTGATAAGAAACATTTTAGTTTACTTATACTTATTTATGTATACATTCTCCAGGCTATCAGTGAGGACTTCTTTGAATGTTACTGTTTACAAAACCAAATGAGTAGCTTGAGAAATGATTTGATCAAATCCCACAAATCAAGCCTGAAGCTGCGTTTGCCATTTTATAAATCTAGTAGCAGAATGCCGATGTATGCGCATTACATGACTTTATGAAACAACCGTTTGGATGAGATACAGTCCTTTGCACATTTAAATTTGACATTTTGTACAGACATTTAGTATGATTTATGACAGTGTAATACATTTGCTATTTTTTATTTATAAACACTCTTTCTCCACATTCAGCTGAAACACTGAACCGTCCAGTGCATGGTGATGTGGCTGTCAACCACCAGTCTTTCCATTTATCTTTTTCATATTCTGTTTAACAACAAGAATCTCCATATAGGAGACTTGGTGACACTTCCCAGTAGATATTCATGGTAAGTTACATAATTTTATGAGAATTTAAAAAATGTTAAGTTGTCAATAAACAAGTAAGCTTTTCAAGATCATGAAAACCTGCACGCCTCTCTCTGAGCTTTGGGGACAGTCAGGAAGGACTGAGATTACAATGTCCCTTACACTAAGTGCATTATTATTATGGATTTCCCGGTATGACCACAAATGGTGGTAAATCAGTGATTGAATATGGGCACAGATAGCCCAAGCTCTGCAGGTTTAAACTTTGTAGCACTGGCTATCTGGTACTCGGCTTTTGATTAACATATTGAGTGGGAGGGTCTCAGGTCAAACAGACCCAATCATTGGTTGACAGCCTGTCATTGGAGTTTCTCAAACTCAACACATTGGTCACAAAATCATGTACAACACTGATTTACGTAAAGCTTATTATTGTGGATAAGCTGTCGTATTACAGCATTTTCACTTGGAATGTTTCATAACATAAAAGGGATTGACGCACACTGGACCTGCATGTTCACTGGAGAAATTAAAGTCAACAGAAATAATTTCACCTCTGCAGTGCTGGGAACACAATTTATTGCAAACAGTGTTTCTATATATATTTATCTATATTTATAATGGCAATTGAAACACTATTCGTTAACTTGTCCTGTTTTGTTCCCTGTGGTTGCAACTGAATATAATTCTCGCTATTTTATTCTCTATTCGCAGCAGAACAAATTGAATAACTTTTCTGCTAATTATGACCTCTATGAGAAAATTGCCCCAAACAAATGATGGGAAAACTCATCTGTGCTCACGAAGCATGCTGTAATAAGCCATAAAATGCATTGTTGTCTCATCAGGGATTTTATCTGTGAATGATTGAATGATGATGTCTGCTCTTGCTTTGTAATGCTCAACTTCCACCATTAAAAACAATGTCAAGATTTTCTTTGCATGATTCCTTTGTTGCTCATTAACTGGTTCCTTCTTGGCTCGGTCAGCTGAACAGCCACAAGTCTCTTATGTCCAGATGTGGACATTGATTATAATCTTGAAAGATGGCATGTAATGCTGCACTGGAGCCTGTAGAACATAGGGAAAAAACACATTCAAGTTGCTGCATTTGTATTGTCCACCCTGATAAACTATTCAAACATTCATCACATCATATTTCTCCAGCCTTAGTGAGACTACAGTCAACAGATCATTCTCTTAATCTGAGAAGAGTCCACCTTTTTCTCAAAACTGCATTAAAGAGTTTAACCACCAGATGGCAGAAACGTTTAAAAAAAACAATCAGCAATGTCATCAATGCCTAGAGTAGAATAGCATTTTGTCATTCAAAACAACTAAATCAACCTCTTTAATTTGTCATCTGAATTTCAACTTTTAAAGTAATAAAACATTAGAAACAAAATACATCTACAATTCCATCAGTGTGTTTTACAAGTCAAAAGAGCAAACTGTCCGGTAGATTTGAAGCTCACTGTGTGGATATTGCTTTACACTGTGCCAACCAATAAGTCCTGTCCTCTTTTTCTTTTCTTTTTCAAACTAAAATTGTATAATGAGTGTCTAATGAGATGTAGGCAATAGAAAGGAAAAAATGAATTTTTTGTCAATGTCTGTTTTATTTGGTGAGACAAACTTCTGTATATTCTGTCAAAATATAGATTGATAAAAATAAATAATAATAAAAAAGAGGAAGCAAACTTCACCTCTCTCTTGGTTGTCATGAATGGGGAAATAGGCTATAGAAACAAAAAAAAATTTTTTGCACCAGGCTGTAAAGATGTTTATTTTTGCTTTAAAATGACTCACTTTTGGAGCCGGCCTCTAGTGGGCAGCCAAGGAACTGCAGCTTTTGTCACTTCCACATTGGCTTCACTTTTCAGCTCTGTAGGTTCCCACATGGTTAGCACCTGTTTGCACTCTGGATGTTGCAAAAGAGACTGGCTAGCTACAAAGGAAACAGCAGGATCTCCAGCTTCTGACCAGTCAGTATCTTTGGAATGGTCGCTATAAACTACACAGTCATACTATCTATCTCCAAGCATAATTTTTTTCCCCACCCAGCTAACCGTTAACGATAGCCCAGCAGTGACGCAATGAACTTGACAAGCCCAAGATGAGAGCGACTCGGCCCCAGCAGCTCATACTGCCTGTGCAACAACTGGAGGTACGTAAATGTAAAACACTGGGGCTTCCGGGTATGCCGTAGACGAGAGTAGTCGCAGAACCCTTGTGCTCTGGTAAAATATTTCTTATATATCTGTAAACCCGTTAATTTTCTTTAGTGAAAAGTCTTAGTCGATTGATATAAGTGCAAGACAGAAGTAGGATCCAAAATGAAGGCGAGTAAACCCGGTTCAAGAGCTAAAGCGAGGAAGAAAGATGATGACGTGGAGCTAGCTGCTCATGGGCTAACTGAAGCTCCCGCAACCCAAGCTAGGGACGATGATATTTTAGCAGCTATAAAAGACTCTAATCACCGGAATCAGAGTAGCCCTAGACTCCTTCTCCGAAAGACTAAGTTACCATTACCTCTTGCTTTTGCTAACTTACAAACCGATCAACAGCTTTAACCATTTTCCTACCAATCCACACTAATTGGAGCGAAACAAATATTTCCCTGTCACACTGCAGGGAGTCAAACCCATGGCCCCATGTTTGACAGCCCCACGAGTTCTGACCTGAGCTAACCCAATTCTAAAAACAGCTTTCCATACACTTACTTACACATTTTTATCACTCAAAACACTGTCCTGACCAATCATAGCATCGCAGGGCGAGTCTTGTTGTGAGCTGCAGATAGACCCATAGCTGCAGTCAGAATA
This sequence comes from Serranus cabrilla, assembly GCA_903364295.1. Classification (NCBI taxonomy): domain Eukaryota; kingdom Metazoa; phylum Chordata; class Actinopteri; order Perciformes; family Serranidae; genus Serranus; species Serranus cabrilla. The sequence continues at coordinate 906,955 of CAFUXE010000710.1, forward strand.
CAGGAACATACAACAGTTTTGACTAGAGTGTAAATGATCAGTAACAAAAGTGTCTTTGCTGTTGAATCAACAACAGGCGGTTTTAATTGCAGCTCAAGAAACATCAGAAGAAACCGAGCTCCCACTTACATTTGGTCGTCTTGCCCCACAAATGTCCCCTATGCTCATTTGTATGAATGTGTGTTTGTGAATAATGTTAGGCAGAACAGGAAAGAGCGTCTCCTGCAGAAGAGGTGGTCTCACATCAACCCACATCTGATTGGGCCACTGGATGAGAAGGACGTTTCTCTCAAGGTAAACTGCCTCAAGATTCAACTGATTCCGACATGTCAGATCAGGGTCAGCAGTCTTTCATGAAAACTGTGTGTGAAGAAAGTGTTTTGTACTTGAAGTAAAAAATCTACACATAAAATAATTATGTTTGTTTGTGTGTGTGTGTGTGTGTGTTACAGATTGATGATAAGAGAAAGGACAGCAGGACAAGAAGGTACCAATGTTCCCCCTAAAAATATAATGTTGAATTTACAACTATTATTATACACCAATAAGAAAGAGAAGAAGATGCACAGTATTTTCTCGCAGAGTTGAATTGCGTCTCATTTCTTTATACTCTTCAGCCTGTCATCTTGAACGAGCTGAAGCACACAGACGGAGACTTCACCAGAGGATTGAGCTCAGCACTGGGCATATTGGAGAAGAGTTCTGGTGGTCAATAACTTGGTCGCCTCGACTCTGGCACAGACTCGTGGCTTTAAATCCACCATGAGGACTGGTGGAGGACATTCAAAGGACTATGCTGGAGTTCTTCTGGTCAGGGCGTCAGTCCTGTACCTGCCGGTGGCTGAAGGGGGACAAGGACTAATAGACATTCAATCAAAGGTTGCCTCATTCAGACCGCAAAGAGACTCCTCTACACTTGTGGTCCCAGCTGGTTGGACACCGCTCGGCTGCTGCTGAGGAGAGTTGGATGACTGGAGTACAGCAGGCAGCTCTTTCTTTTAAAACTTGAGGAGATGGACCTCACTGGACTAACACCTTTTTATATGTGCATACTGCAGGCATGGAAAATGTTCTTATTCAAAAGAACAAAAACTGAGACTCCAGGAATGTGAGTTTTCAAGGAACCATTGTTTTTTAATGGTTTCCTCAGGACCCCAACATTGCAGTCTGCCAGTCTCCGGTCCAGGTTCAGAGAGGCCGGCTGTACTAAACTGGGTCACCTGGTAGGACTGAGCCTGGACGCACTCAAAGACTGACTGAATATCACTTCCAGCAGGGTGGTTCAAAGAGTGGTGGAGGAAGTCTTCTCTTCACTTCCAGATCAGCTAAGAACTTTTTTAAACATCGAGAGTCTGGGTGAGCAGTGGACCGAAGAGGGGGAGTACAGTTTCCCCTCTTTGACTGTGAGAACAAGCAAAAACCAAACTCTGGGAACTGGCTGTGTGGAAGCAGAGCAGGTTCTGAAGGGACTTGTGAAGGCCAGACTCAGGGTGGAATTTGCCTACTATAACATGATGGACAACATGCATGGCTTTAATCGTGCATGGCTTTAATCGTGTTTGAGCGGTGCAAGAAGCTTTGTGCACTGTGGGTGGGGATGGAAAGCTGGTTATTAATTTTTGATTTTGGTAAATGTTGTTTTCGTTTGTTGTTGTGGTTTTTGTTGCTTTGCTTTGTTTTATTTTATTTTATTTTATTTATTGATTTTCTTCTCTTGATCGGTGACTTTGTTATAATTAAAAAATATATTTAGGGAAAGAAAAGAGAGGGAGAGGAAGACATTCTTTTCAAAGACACGTCAGAAACAGGAAATAATGAAGGATATGCTCACGCACAAGTGACCAATGTAGACTTGTACACTAAAATGACAGATAATAACAATTAACATCATTTTATTATGTTAATTTTCTCTTCTTTCTTTAGATTTATGTTGGAGTTATGAGGATGAAAGGTGATACCCATAAACATGTGAGAGGGAAGGCACTTCCCCTTGATATTCAATTTACATAGTGAGTTTTAATTTTTAACATTTATGATTGATGGAAATGTAAAATTTAAGGATTCAAAATAACATTTAATTACAGGTAAAATTGGGGAGATGAATGAAATTCATCTTTATTCCCATAGTAATCATGACAATTGTTTTTCAAAGGTTGCAGTGGACAGTCTTCAAGTGATGATGACAGTGTGATCCATATTAATTTCCCATCTGGAAACAGTCCACTTTCTGACACCGTGGTCAGTTTGCATCTATCATGGCATTTCTCTTTTAAGTCGAGTGAATTGATAACATTTTCATTTGATCAAATCTGTAATTTGTGTGTTGTATGCAGGTGTGAGATGGTCCAGATGAAGTGAGCACACCAAGAATGGAGCAGGTAGGTGGGTTTGGTTTCTTCAGAATAGACGGCACAGACCCCATGAGAATGACGAACAAGCAGCTTAACTGTAGTAATGTCTTACTTTACTTAACCATTCGTTGTCGTCACAGGGTTTTAAAAGATGTTGCACATTGTTAACTCTGTCAGTGGCCAATGTGTGCAGGGAGCTTGTGCAGGTTAAGGCAGCATGACGCAGGTGACCACCTGCATCATCACAGCTGCGTGATCATCCATTAAACAGAAAAGGCTGTGTGCCAGCTTGAAAAAACAATCTACAATTCAACATTCTGTTATTGTTGCAAGTAAATCAGAGCAGACTGGGCCTTTCCATGACAGGGTTTAAAGAGACAGGTGTTTAAATGGAGTGTTTGAGACAGAGATTTTTGTTCTAGTGATCATGGTTAAAATCTGAAAGAGTTCAAAGCACAAGTGTGATCCTGAAAATGCCCCAATGTGCCCAGAGTTATGATACGACATAAGTCAAATATTCACTTAAGTATCTCATAATATTTGACTTATGGCATTTGTTTGTTTGCGACAGAGATCGGCCTCCGCAGACTGCTCTGTTAGTTATCAACATAAACGTTAACTAGCCTTGTTTCTTATTTTATGCGTCTGATGAAATACACACAGTCTAAATAAGACGTCGCTGCGTCTTCGTAGGATAGCTCTTGTGTTCTGTATCTGTTCAGTGATGGACGGCTCTTCGAAAATAGCAGTTAATGGCAATGAAGTGAATGGAACGATGGCAGCAGGTGATGGGAATTCTTCTGCTCAGGACTCTGATGAAGGCTGCAGCTGTTGGTCAAAGCTCATACAACGCTGCATCCCGCTGGACAACAGGAATGAGCTGAAACAACTTTTCAGACTGGCAGGATCAGTGGTAAGGCTGCGTTGATGCACCAGATCACTCTTTTCTAGTCTGTACGCTCAAGTTTTCAAGAAAGCTATAAGTGTGCAGCATTTACCCGTGTTTGACATGTGTGGGTCTTTACTTGTTCAGTTTAACGGCTTTACTTTACAGCATGTTGCAGGTTGCATGGAGAAGCAAACCTAGTTAATCCACACAGATTAGCTTCAGGTTACATAAAATTACAGTCACACTTAGGTATTAAATGTTGTGAGAGAATCTGGTCAACAATTCTCTGAAATGTAGAGGACTGAAGCGTTAAATTGAAATTAAATTAGAAATACGTACTTCACAAAAGGTTAAGCAGGGAGATGATGATCAAATATAGATAAGCAGATTATCTATATTTATTTTAAAGAGTTTATTAATGTGCCTGTCCATTTTATAGAATGCTGTGTAGACTGCAAATAAAACCAAAACAATGTTACCTGTCTCAGAAATAAAATCTCCTCCTTATCATATCATTGGTAGCCTGATAAAGCCATGTGCATAGTCTGAAGTCTGCGCCAGGTATGCAAAATCTTATACAAGTTCATGTTTGGGGAAAAGGGCATACACATTTAGTGGGTATGCATGTTTTATACATCTGACCCCAGGTGTGATGTGTGGAGAGCACTTTTCTGTTAAGATGTGTTGAATGCATATTTATCTTATAGATCACTAAAGCATGCACTGTGTGGTATTATTTCCTTTGTTGCCTGTTCTTGTGATAACTGCAGAAATAGTGAATACCATCATCTCTGTGTGAATTGATCATTCTTCAGCAATCTGAGTGTAAAACATCTTCACAGGTATATGAGTAGCCCTAATCAAATGAATAAGTAAAGGTAAAAGATGCCCTTTTTGTTGCATGAGCACATGCCCCCCAACATGTCTGTGCATGTGACTGTCTTTGTACACATTTACAGATTTGTCTACGCAGTCAAACGTCAGTACACTACCAAACCAGAATATACACATTTACACATTTACAAAGCTGATTATGCACACACAGATTCTGAAAACACATTTAGAGATACTTTAACTCATTGACAGATCTGATTACGCACACACAGATTGAGTTACATAACTCCCCACACGTGTAGATAGTTCTGCTGCAATAACGGCCCGCTCATTGTCCTTTTCTCTCTCAGCCTTTGTTCTTGTCTTGAAGCAAGAAACCGTAATATCACCTAACAGTAATGTTACACATGGTGTATCATTAGTTGGTGTACATTTTTATTGATTTAGGGACAGTGACATGGCTGGATAGCACATACCATGAAATTATATTTACTTTGTTTACTGTTTGTCAACCATAAATATGATTGACTTTGAATCTTGCTCGCTTAGTGTTAGCCTACAAGCTAACAGCTGAGCCGAAGGGTTCTATTGGCTGAGCAGGAGAAATATATCCTGTTGTCAAGTTATATGGAGCTCCATCCTATTAACTGGAGAAGTGAACAACGTTTTTATTACATAACGTCTTATTGGATGGTAGTAATTGTTCCAGGTATTAATCCAACCCTCAGGTATTACCAGCGAAACAAAGCTGTGACTTGTGAAAAACTTGAACATGAAAATATGAATGTTTTTTTTTCTTTAGCAAATCGTATTAGCAGGTTAATGACCTTCAATGTGACCATTATCATGACTTAACTGCCCAACTTCCAAGTTCCACTTCCAAGGGTGTTAACCTTTAAGTAAAATGAGTGTTATGTCTGTTTTTGTTCCTCAGATCATTTCCTCCTTCATGGTCTTTGCCATCGGTATCATCAGCATGGTGTTCTGTGGTCACCTGGGGAAAACTGAACTGGCAGGGGTGTCACTAGCCATTGCAGTGAGGAGCTTTAATGGACTTTCTCATCTCTTTTTTTATGTTTGCTCTCATACTATGAGCTTGCGTTTAAATTGATCAGCAAATCAGTGTGTCTGCCCCATAAATTGGGTTACTTCGTCTACAAAGACGGATAATGTTTTATTTTTCATTTGCAGATCATCAATGTCACTGGTATTTCCATCGGCACTGGTTTGACGATAACTTGTGACACCCTCATATCTCAGGTAGTGTGCTCTGACTTCACAGTATTTATCAATCAAAAAAGAAGAACTACAGAATCAAAATGATGCAACATTAAACAGTTACATATATAATGAGATAACAAGTAAACATTATAGACATTATGTAATTGTCTGTTAGCAATAAATCAACAATTACCTGAAGCAGGATAAACTATCAGTTTATTTCCAGCCAGCAGTGAACAGACAGTTTAACTGGAACTACTTAGTAGGTGTCCATTGTCAGGAGATAATAGACACACTGCAGCCAATCAGGATTTAATATTCACCCAGATGATGCTGTTACTAACCAGTACTGAATGATTCAACTTGTTCTGAAGGCATTTTCATCCTTTAATCTTTATTAGTGATAAGTGTTTCTAACTACTTCTTTATCCGTCTACCTGTTTCATGCAGACGTATGGGAGCGGAAACATGAAGCGTGTAGGTGTGATTCTCCAGAGGGGGGTTCTGATTCTGCTGCTGGCCTGTTTCCCCTGCTGGGCTGTCCTCATCAACACTGAACCTCTCCTACTGGCTTTCAAACAGAGCCCAGAGGTTGCCAGGTCAGTCCCTAAAAACCGTAAACACCCTCAGTGCATCCAGAGCCATCAGAAGTCTCTTGTAGGAATCCATTCATAACACAACTGCAGAGCCAAATTCAGCTCTTTCTGCCAGACTTTGCTGGTGCAATACTGCTCCTAATTTTGGCAAACACAAAGGATAAAGTTAAATATTTTTAAAAAACGGCAGCAGGTTCATGGTGGATCACCTTCTGGGTTAGTTGCACCTTTGCTCCTCGCTGGCAGTCATGAATGAAATCTCTGTGCTCTGGGCTTTGTGTTGACACACAGGTCAGCTGTTTGTCTAAATTAGTGGTCTGAGCTGGGTATGGTTCAATGTCAGTAAATTTCACATAACACTTACAATCTGTTTGTTGTTGTTTCTTGTCATGAAGTTACTCCCAGCTGTATGTGAAGATCTTCATGCCGGCTCTCCCGGTAAGTTGGCTGCACTATTATTTCCTCACTGAATCATTTGGAGAAGCAACAAACAGTTTGGTAGTGTTAAACTTCACATAGCTTTCAGGTAATGTGGAAGTCATTTCTAGGTGTCTGATGGTTTTTTGTTGAACATTTCTCTCAATGCAAAAATCTTTTTGTCCTTGTACCATTTGACTATTATCCGTCTTCTTTCTTTAGGCTTCTTTTATGTACCAGCTGCTTTCAAAGTGTCTTCAAAATCAGGTGCAGTTTCTTCACGCATTCATGCTGATTGAAAATGTCATGATGATCAAAGTTAGTAATAATTGTAGTAATTGTGACCTTGTGCTGTGGTTTACAGAGAATTATCTGGCCTCAGATTATAACTGGAGGGATTGCAAACATCCTCAATATCGTCATCAACTACGTCTTCTTACTTCTTGAGTTGGGCGTTGCGTGAGTTTTTACAGCATTTTAATTCTGACCTTGTTGATAATGTGTATGTGTAATACACAACAAGCACTGAAATATATTTTTTCCCATTATGAGTTGAATTGTAAGCTGTACTTTGATAATGATGCTGAGATAGCATTTGAACTTTGTCTGTGTATGTCCATCAACAAGTGGACACTGGATTATTTTTCAGAAACTTTGCATCTGCATCAGCCAGATGCGTTTAATGTTGAGAACATTAGCATAAATAGAAGGATACCATGTTTTTTATGTCGCTAAACGACAGAATAATCCCTATATTTAAAGATTTGTGAGTCTAAACTGCTAAATAATGTATCAAGCTCTGGAGATTGGCTGTATGTTCACTGATTGTGATGCACACACAAAACAAAAAGAAGATTCAGGCCACATATGAAAGACTCATTTGACTTGAATTTGAATTTTGACTTGAAGTTTTATTAGTCTTAAACCTCAGAATAGTATTTTTTACACTAATCCTCTACCAAGCACTAGCACCTCTCTAGAATTTGACTGCATATACATTTTATGTCATGTACATGTGCTAACGAAGCTAAATGTAGCTAATAAGTAACAACCCACCAAAGCACAGCTTAGAAAGAACATCTTTCACACTGATGACATTTGATCCATGTGATGACACTGGATAGCAGAACTGACAGGCCGTCAGCAAATTATATGACAGTAGAAATGTTTGTTATTTTGACTGTAACGCCTGCTGGTTTGTCTTTCAGTGGATCTGCTGCAGCCAATGCTATCTCACAGTATTTACTGGCTGCGCTCTTGTATGTTTACATCATTTGGAAGGATCTGTTCAGGTCCACATGGGCAGGTCAGTCCTTGTCTTCTTTATCTACAAAGACTGACATGTTTTTGTGCGTCTGACTTTATTGAACTGAGGTCATTTCCTCATGCTGTTTAGTATTACCCATCTTCTTCTATGATTCAAGCGACTGGTCTTCTGCAACTTGTTAACTGATTGTCTCATTGTGAACATGTTCATGTGTTATGTTTGTCAGCGGTAGTTACACACTCTAACTGTAAAGACGTGTGGAGACCAGTGAAGTTTTAAAAGAAATCACACAGAACAATGATAATGTCTCATACTCAAAGTCAAGCACAAGTCTCACATAATTTCTTTCTATATTCATCTGTGTTCTGACCTTTTGAATGAAATACGTTTGTAAAACCAGCTGCTCATAAGTAAGTTCTAACAGAATGAAGTGAAGGAGGAAATGTTCCTTGCAGAAACTACACAGATGTTTAACCCAGAGACCTCTGACCCACAGGCTGGTCCCTGGACTGTCTGCAGGAGTGGGGACCCTTCGTCAAGCTGGCCATCCCCAGCATGCTCATGCTTTGTCTGGAGTGGTGGCTGTTTGAGGTGGGAGGATTCCTGGCCGGGATGATAAGTGAGACAGAGCTGGGAGCCCAGGCCATAATATACCAGCTGACTGTTATAGCTTATATGGTCAGTAAGTCCCATAAAGGGTTTTCTTTCTTTGATTTTGGGGACATTTTTTGTATGTATTTTGTATTGAATACAAGTACAAATCATGTACATCCACAATAAACATCAAATGTTTCTGTTTTTCTTTCCGCAGATACCGTTGGGCTTCTCTGTTGCTGCCAGTGTACAGGTTGGGAATGCTCTCGGTGGAGGAAACGCAGAACTAGCCAGACAAATTTGCAAGATTCCTGTTATCTTTGCAGGTAAGAGATACTACAGTATGTTACATTTTGCATGCATTATCATTAAAGTGAGAAAAAGTCCTACTTGATGGTGTTATTGATTCTACATTGATTTTACATTAGACTTTCTATATCACAGTATATCCTAAAACCACAATATAAAGTTACTTTACATTACTGAGACAGATTAGCAATAGCAGTAGTTTATTGGTCATGTGGAATTGAGAAGTGTCACTATCAGTGTCCTGATTTCAATATATATATTTTTAAATAATACACTTAAAAATGAATAGTTTCTGTCATTTAAACTTCAGTCACATTCCAAGTTAGCCCAATGAAGCTCACACAGCATAAAGTAATGACATGACGCTGAATAAAGTTTGAATGGTCAACAAATTAAATAGTTTGTTAGTTTTATGTATGCGCTGTGGGGTGAAGTCTGCCATCTCTGATTGCCTTGTTTCTCATTGCAGTCATAATCGCAATCGTTGTTGGAACTACTTTCACCCTCGCTAGACATGTCATTGGATACATTTTCACCACAGAGCAGTAAGTAAAGAGTTATTTTATGTACGTCATATCGTAAATGTTTGAATACTTGACCACTTTGGAGCAGTGGAACAAGCTGATGACTTTTACAACTTTTATAAATTATTACTCTATAATATTATGTTGAACATGTTAGCAAGCAGTTAGCTATTAAACAACAGTTACATCAACTAGAGTCGAGTTTCTGATCACCTGATCAGTCGAACTTTTACTTTACTTTTCTGTTTCGGCAGCAGTTCTGGAGACTCTTTAGCAGACAAATCATCAGTTGTCATGAAACCATTTTTATACCAGGCTGTGAACATGTTAACTGGTTTATCTGCCTCAAGTGGCCATTCAAGGAACTGCACTGCAGGTTTTGGCACTTCCTCAGTGGCTTCATGTTTCAGACCTGCAGGGACAGCAGAGCTGGTTTTGTGAGGCCCATCTAGTGTAGAAAGATGATGACTGACATAAACCGAGTTAAATAACAGCCTTCCTGTTTAGGATGTATTTTTTCAGAAAACTAAAATAATCCTTCCTGTTCTTTGATCTTATATATCTTATATTTAGTCTTTCATTTTTGTGTCTAACAGGATTGTCTTTGTGCATTTTCAGGGACGTTTTAGATCGGCTTGCTGATGTCATGGTTGTTTTTGTTTTCATGCATACTGCTGATGCCACTGCGGTGAGAAGCTATTTCATACAAATAATAAGCAGAGATTAGACCTGATATTAACATACAGTATACAGAATATGATGTGACTAAATGTGTGTGATATTGACAGGGTGTGACTGGAGGGGTCCTCAGAGGAGCAGGGAAGCAGTTTATTGGTGCGATGTGTAACCTGGTGGGACACTACTTCATTGGCTTCCCCATTGGTGTTTCCCTGATGTTTGCAGCAGATATGGGTATTGTAGGTAAGATTCAAGATCTAAAAGAAAAAAAGGCCAGTCTTAACATTGATAACTACAATATAAACTACATTTTAAAAAAGCAGACTGAAAACACTTTGGCCTTGTTGGGGCTGGAATTGTCCATTGCTTAATAATCCTTCTGGCTTACTGGGGTCCTGCAGAATGTGGAGTGAAGATATGTATAATGGTTTGCTTAGCTTAACGCAGAAATCTCTGTAGGGCTTTACGGACCTGAGCAGCCTCAGAAAGACTGCATTTCCCACGCTGTCCGAGGTGTCCTTCTGTGTCTGTGTAACATGTCAGATTTTCTGTTATGCAACAAGTTCTCCAAACCATGCCGCCACATAGATTACACATAGCACATAGCACCCTACAGGTAACAGGAGAATTAGATTAATTGGGTCCATTCACATTTGGAACGTCTTAAAGAGCCGCACCAATTAATCATTGTCTTCCCATTCAAGTTAGCAGAGTGCTAAACCAAAGTCGCTGGCCTGGCCTGTGAGAGTCTTTGGTGCACTTACAGTTGTGCCAGTGCAAGTGCAGCATTCTGAAGAGACTTGATATCTGCATCTGCAGCAAAGTCCAATAGGACCACCTTTCTGAAATGACCTGGGATCAGCCATAGTCTCCCGTTACAAACTAGATTTTCTAAAGCCTGAAAAGGGAGCCAAGAGGAGGTGCTAAAGTCTCATAGTTATAATATGCTGAAAGGTTGGTGAGGAGTTTTTGTCCAGTGACACTAAAAAAGCACAGCCTACCACAGCTTTAATATCTTTAAACATTGGCCCTGTTAGTTTTTGCTTGAGTTGGGTCAAAAATAGTAAGTTGTTGGGAGAATGTGTCTCAGGAAACTGACATGATGTGTCGTCTTATCTCCTGCTTGCAAAGTGATGCTCAAGGAGGCCATTAAAACCCTTCTGTATGTGTTATAGGACTATGGACTGGACTAACCATTTGTGTGGTGATGCAGGCCATTTTTTTTGTCATATATTTGTGGAGACTTGATTGGAAGAAAGCTGCTGAAGAGGTGCGTTTTTTTAATCTCTAAAGCAACATAAAACAAAAATGTAGAGGTAATTTAAGGTAAAAACCATTGTAAACAACTGCTTTTGTTGTTTGATCAGGCTCGTGAGAGAGCAGGAATCAAAGAAGAAAAAGAGACGGTCAAGATGGAAAATACAGGTAAGTGTGTGTTTACATGGCACATTCTGTGTGTGATGGTTAATAGTGTTAATACTGAATATTCCCTTCTAGATTCAAAGCAGCCCCAGGTCTGTACTGTTGCATCACAATGTGAGAGTGCTGAGGAGGACGTTTCAGGCCAGAATGCCGCCACTACCACTGTGGTGGGAGATGTTCTGACAGTCAGACAGCTGGTTGTACGCCGTGGCCTCACACTGCTCATCATGGTCGTCATCCTCGCTGCTGGAATCCTCTCAAGCCACCTACTCCTCCGAGTTTTGAAATGAAAAGTCCAATAGACAACATTCTTATGTCTACACTGATTATAACAGCTCCATGTAAGTGTAAACAGTTTGCTCATGCGTTTGATAAAACTAATGAGAAGTAAAGGGGAAGCAGATTTGTTTTTATATGTTTTCTACATTAGATACATGTAGACAAACACATAGATATCATATAACATACATGGAACATACATGGAACATGCATACACACTCCCTCTACTACATCATTATTTATTCAGTGTACATATGAAAAAATACATCTGCATCCCTTTAACATAACTTCATCATTTACTAATGTTATATGTAACTATATTTAACTCAAATTAGTTTTTAACTTTAACATTTAGTTATCTAAAATCCTTTTCCAGAACCCGCTGTTAATTACAAAAACAGAAAAAAGTTGAAGTGTTGTTTTTTTGTAGTGTTAAATATATATGTATATATGCTCGCCCATCATAATGACGACATCCCTTAAATTACCAAACATCATGGTTATAGGGCAACTATTGTAAAAAGACAATTGTAAATAGAGAATCAAAAATAAAACAGCTCTCCTACCACATAAGGCACACAATTGAATGGCTTTAAGCAAATAAATAAATAAATATGTATCTCTTAGTTTTGTTGGTCATTATAATTAACGTTCCCCATGGGATATATTTGTCTTATAAATTCTACCATTGCAGTAGATATTAATTGAGATGTATTTACAACCTAGCTGATACATTTTCTTGTTTATTTCTCTGTTGTTCGTCCAAGCTGTATCCATTATGTAAAAATAAATTAAGCCTGAATACAACTCTATTGCACCGTGACACTTGACTACGGATTTTATTACATGATATTGGCTGTATTTGTATTTAAAGAACTTACCAGGTTTGGTGATGCTCCACCGTAATCCTGCCCAGCTCTACCTTTGATGGCTTACCCTGATACTCTTACCCTCTCTGTTACCCTGTTTTCAGATTCAATTTTGTAAGACTGTAATAGGGAATGAAGATATGAAGGGTTTCGCAGAAACTGCAAGATTGTTTCATACAACACATCCCCCTCGTTATAACTGGAGACATTCTCAGCTTCTTCTCAGCAAAGTTCTAACCATGCGATTTTAACAAGTCATTGTTCAGTATAAATGGTCACATGTGTCAATGATTGCATTGCAGATGTAGAGATGTGTTTATGGTAAACGTGACAAAATCCTCATTGTGTTGTTGATATGCCATGTTCTGCACTGAGACAGGTCAAACAAGTGTGTGGAGTTACTTTTACTGATTGTTAGTCTGAGTCTCGTGTTGTTGAACCCCCTGACTTTGAGTGAAACCAGGTTGATTGTTCATCTCTCGCATGTTGCTCTGACAAGAGGTGCAGAGGTCGCTGATATACAGCTGACCAGCTGTGATATATGATGACATCATCGATAAACAGCAGAGTGTATTGATTTGCAGTCAGATGATGATTGCAATACTTGAATACTTTGGGAGAAGGCGCCTGTAAACACATTCTGTCGATACGCTCGTCTTCCTGTTCAGTTACTCTAATATGATCGGGTGCAGGATGTGATATTAGTAACACCTATTTTAATAAAGCTAAATATTTTCTAATTCATCTCTACATTAATTTATTATTATAATTAACAACATATCCCCTTAGCCAGACACCTGCTATGTATTTATTTAAAAGACAACTATGTTTAAACCAAGAAAAATAAATAGACAAAGGTTTTAAAATGTGATTGCTGGCAGTGTAGGGAAGGGTTTTCTCCCTTAGATGTTCACCGGTCAAGGTGGTGGCCTTGCAGTAATACTCAGAGATGACTAAAGTTGTTCTCTGGTTCTCCACCTTCAGAGTTCAGAGGAAGACTTGTTGTTGTCAGCCATCATTTCACTGACTCTGACAGAGTGAATTTAACCTTGCACATTTTAGACCAATGCTATCAAGAAAATGTTTATAAAGCTTTAATTATATATCCACCAGAGGGCGCTGTCTCACTGTGTGTGTTTTTTTAACTACAGCTGTCTTACACAGCTATCACAATGTAAATATCTGAAACAAGTGAACTTAAATAGCTGGTTTCACAGCAGAGTCACTGGCTTAATATTCCCAGTCTTATCCATGTTTCATGAAGAGGGATCTGCTTCTGGGATCCGGGAAGATACAAAAACTTTAGACTCCATAATCAGTATAAAGTCACATGTGAAGGGTCAAAGGTCTCTGCGCACTTCTATATTATTTTACATGATCTCAGACAGTGTTTGCAACAAGTAAACTATTATCCATCTAATTAATCAGTCTCCAAAATTCATATATTACTGGGGCATACCATTTATAAATCAAATAAAAGCATAATTATTAATGTAAAAATCAGCAACAATAGTTAGTTCTATTTGGTCACATATCTGTTTTTTGTTTGTTTATTAGTGTTGTTGTTTTTATCTGATTTGAGTTGTGCATCAGCGCCTCTGCGCGCCTCCATGATCTCGTGATGTAATCGTTGTCATCAGCTAAACGTAACGTGACGTCGCAACAATAAACAGGAACATGCTCGTGCATTCAGTCTGTAGTGTAGAAACGGTCCAGCATGTGTATTATTGCACCCGTAGTTACACAGACTAACAATTCACACTGCGCAGCTTCGCTTTCAGAGACTGATATTGTTATTATCATTAGATTGTTATTAGACAAAATGTCCTGAAACATACGTTAGTGCCGTTTCGGTTCGGTGGACTGCGCTACGGACACCCGAATCACTCCTGACCCCCCTGATACAGTATCTACCAGCGTTGTGAGACAGAGGACGGTTACCAGAGGTGGAGAAATGGATAAGCGGCTCTTGGATTAAAATAGTCTCCCTCCTCGGATATGGACGCTCCGGCACCAGCGACACAAAACGGAGCCTTAAAAACAGTGGAAGCGGCTCCTTCCGCTCTGAGCTCCGGTAAAGACTGCAGCTCGTGCATGAAGCGCTGCCGAGGCTTCCTCCAGCCGGACTACCGGGATGAGATAGTTCAACTCCTGAAACTGGCGGGACCAGTGGTAAGATTACAGGGCTGGGAACTAGGGAATGACAGTGGTCGAGGACCGTAAATAAGTCATTTCTACTTTTGGATTCTTAAAAACCAGTGAAGTAGCCTAAACTTTGTTTCAGTGTCTGTGGCCACTTCTCTACACAGTAGGCCTGTACAAAAAAAAGTCACGTGAAGAGGTCATGTCAAGTCCACACGTGTTAGTACTCAAAGCACAGTGTGTGTGCGTCCAGTATATTTGTGATTTATTTATTTATCAAATCATAAAGACAGACTACATAGGCCTACCTGATATCATGCTTTTATCTTATTTCAATAAATTATATGTAGTATTTTCCCTTATAGTAGTGTTAGTTTTTATTTATAGATTGTACTAATAAACGTATGTAAAATACAATGCAAAGCATCTGGAGTTACACAAAACATTAACAATCAGGGTTTTTTTCTTCTGTGTTTTCAGTTATCTTTCAACAGAATCATGCTTTTGTTTTTTACACAGACATTTCTTCTGTGTTATTTTCCAGGTCCTTTCCCAGTTGATGGTCTTCATGATCAGTATCATCAGCATGGTGTTCTGTGGTCATCTGGGAAAAACTGAACTAGCTGCAGTCTCTTTAGCAGCTGCGGTGAGGAGACAAGTTTCTGTGTTTAAATTGACATCACAACCTGTCTGCATTCTAAAAGCATTCCTTTTTATTTTTATTGATTAATAATGTGTTTTTTTTTCAATTGCAGGTGGTTAATGTCTCTGGTATTTCCATTGGCACTGGTTTGTCATGCACTTGTGATACCCTCATATCTCAGGTAGTGTCCTCTTTCCCCTTAAAAACAACTCAACAGTGAGCTTTTGTATCACATTTGTTTTCTTGGCCGGTTCGTCCCTTTGCTTAGTAGTGTGATCGCTGTTGTTTAACTTCACTTATTTATCTACCTGTTTCATGCAGACGTATGGGAGCGGAAACTTGAAGCGTGTGGGTGTGATTCTCCAGAGGGGGGTTCTGATTCTGCTGCTGGCCTGTTTCCCCTGCTGGGCTGTCCTCATCAACACTGAACCTCTCCTACTCGCTGTCAAACAGAGCCCAGAGGTTGCCAGGTCAGTCCCAGTAGTGAAGTATTTATGTCTTAAATGCAGAAGTGAAGTGGAGGATTGAGTCTGGGATTGCACTGCTAACAGCCTGATCATCATGGCAATGTCATGTTGATAACATCTAACATTAGAGATCAAAGTAAGGGCTTTGCAGATATTGCGTGTCTTCAAAATCTTTTGTAATAAAATCGACTCCTGTTACTTCTTTGCTATTAGCTGATAGCTTTCTATCTTAGATATCCATAACATAGTCTTATGACTCAGTTTGACATGTTTTCTTTTCTGCATGAAGTCTCTCTCAGCTGTATGTGAAGATCTTCATGCCTGCACTGCCGGTGAGTTTGTTTTCCTTCATGACGACATGTCTTTATATTGCAATGCTATCATAACACAGATTTTAAAGAAACTCAAATGAGAAATAATTTGTAGATGCAATAACAAAATATCTGTTTTGGTTATTCCTGTGAATGAAATACGCTACAAATCAAGGTATTTTAGCACACGGTTTCAAGCCTTTAAATGAAATACAGATACACAATGACAGCACAATACAAGAAGAGATATTTGAGACGAAACAAACCTTATAATGTCAAATAACCCAACCCTGTGTTTAACATTTAGAGATTTAAAATATGTTTTTGTACATTTTTACATCATCACAAAAAAGAAGCTCTTTTTTCAGCACTGAATTAACACTTTTAATATTGAACATTGTACATGTCTGTTATTCCTCTGCAGGCTGCTTTTATGTACCAGCTGGAAGGGAAATATCTTCAGAACCAGGTGCGCTCTCTTGGCACAAAGCTAGTGACGTGAACTATGATAATGTTTTATTATTGAGATCAACATTAATTTGTGCTGTGGTTTGCAGGGAATTATGTGGCCTCAGGTTGTAACTGGAGTGATTGGAAATGTCTTCAATGTAATCATCAACTACCTTTTTCTTTATGCTCTGGAGTTGGGGGTTGCGTGAGTTTTTTTTCTATTATAATTTTACTCAAAATGGGACCATCATTTATTAAATGATAGTCTGTGCTAGGTAGCTAGTTAGACCTAGCTGGCTAGCATTAGCTTAAAACAAAGGCTAACATTAACATGTTACGTTCAGTGTTAATAAGAACATAATCACTGTCCATAACAATCAAGATGAGCAAAAATGTGTTGTACCCGTCGTGTTTGGATGCCAATGTAAATTGATATTATGATGATGTAGTCTGCCATTGTTATTATTATGGTTGAAGTTGGTGCTAGCATTTCTGAGAAAGCGGAGACGCATACAGACATACAGTGACGTAATGATGTGGCTCTCGATCCTTTGGACAAGCAAACAGGTTCTGAGACGGTTCACAAGTTGAACCATGAATAACTATCTGTAAATAAAATGTATGTGAAGCACAATTTACTTTAACAGCCCTTTAAACAATGTGTGTACAAATGTGAACAATTCTCTGCAAATTAATAAATTCTACTTTTTCTCTGTAACTGCTGTCACTCTAAAACCTGCTGGTTCTCCATGTTGCTGTTGAAGTGGATCTGCTGCAGCCAATGCTCTCTCACAGTACCTGCTGGCTGTGTTCATGTACGTGTACATCTGGTGGAGAGGTCTGCACAAAGCCACATGGGAAGGTGAGTTCTTTCCATTTTTTTTAAATTTCCATTCCGCAATAATAATATAATTTTAATAATTTTGTTATTCTGTCCAAGACTTGTATCCAGTGTTATCATTCATTCCTTTTACAGCGTGGTTATTAATGTAGTAATAGTAACTTGAGTAGATTTAAATACATTTACAAACTATGACATCTTCAACCAACAGGTTGGTCTATGGACTGTCTGCAGGAGTGGGGTCCCTTCGTCAGGCTGGCCATCCCCAGTATGCTCATGATTTGTCTGTCATGGTGGATATTTGAGATAGGAGGATTCTTGGCTGGTTTGATAAGTGAGGTTGAGCTGGGAGCTCAGTCCATAGCATACCAGCTGTGCATTGCAGCTTACATGGTAACTCCACTTCTTTTTTCCTTCTTTATAATTACAGATGCTGAGTGTGTGTTGAAGATTGCAATAAAATATATATGTATGCATAGCCACATTTAAAAATAGGCCTTAAAATAGATGATGTGCTTCATTTAAAATTTGTCATCTGACTGACACCACAAGCAAAAAGGCACCAACTCCGCTGCATTCCTTCCACTCAGAAGAGCCCAGACAAAAAGTCATCATTACAAAACAAGTAGAAATATATATTGCATATGAACCAGTTGCCTTGTTGCCGTGTATGTTTCAAGCAATCTCTATAACTATGTCGTTTTTTTTCCACAGTTCCCACTAGGATTCTCTGTGGCTGCCAGTGTGCGAGTGGGGAATGCTCTTGGTGCAGGAAACACAGAGCAGGCCAAGCTGTCTTGCAAAGTTCCCATCATTTGTGCATGTGAGAGCCGGTGCATACTGTACATGTCCACTATATTACAACTGCAGAAAATCATGAAAGTAATGAGAAAACAAGTAACCACAGAGCCTGAAAAGCGAAGCCAATGCTGCAGTACCTCAACCTGCATTGTTTCTAATGGCCAGCAGGGGGCAACTTCCACCTCAAGTTTGTTTACCTGCAAGTATAAAAGGAAATGACCCTACTCCTCACCTGATTTATTACCTCAGTAAACATTTTCCTAATGAGTTTTTTGTTTTAATTGCTACCTAAAAGTAATCTTCAATACAACATGATGTTTATTTAGTACATTATGGTCCCATTTAAAGTATAATAGACTATAAAGCAGTGCAAGAACAGAAGCTCAGATTACAACACATACAGTCTTCATTCTCTGTACAGGACGCCATTGCTCCACTATTTATTTACATGGTAAATAGCTGTTGCGGCTGTATTAATGTACAGCTCCTTAGCAATAAATGTGATACATTAGACCCAGTGTCTCCTTAAAATGTGTCAACTCAAAATATAGAAACTCATAACTATACTCCACTATAAACTCGAAAATACAGTGCATTAAAAAGCACAGACTCTTGTGTTCAACTCTATTAACAACAAATGTTTTTTTTTTGTTTTATTGTTCCAACATAGTCATCGTTGCATGTGTTGTTGGAGCCAGTCTCAGCAGCTCCAGATATGTCATTGGATACATCTTCACGTCAGATCAGTGAGTATACTCTTTGCAACAATAACCTTGACTTTCCTGCTCTGACATAAACAAAAGTGTTTATTGCACACCTTGTGTCACAGTAGGCTTGCTTTCATAATGCCACCCAGACTAACACAAACATCATCTACATGCTGACTCACAAAACGCTGAACTGTTTAATGAGCCTCAGTTATGTTTAACAAGTCTTTCAGGCTTTATTGGTGATGTTGAATTTAATAATGAAGAAAGAGTCTGCCTAATAATACCATTTTATTTTTTTATTACTTGACTATATTAATAAGTTGAATAAACAAAGACTATATTGGTGATGATGATGTATTATTTATCTTATTCATCAGTTAACAAGGGATATTGTATAATTCTAAAAAAAAAAAAATCCTCCCTTCTTTAGTACTTACCATCCAGGTATGATTGATGATTATATATTTTTTTTTATATCTAAACCAGAATTATGTTATATTTTTCAGGGAAATAATTCAGAGGGTTGCTGACGTCATGCTCATATTTGGTTTCATGCACGTTTGTGATGCCACTGCGGTGAGAACAAATGCACAAATCACTACATGTATAATGCATGTGCTCCATAAAGTATTTTAGATATAATATTGCATTAAAAATTAGATTTGACTGAATCTGTAACATGAACAGGGTGTGGCTGCAGGTGTTCTCAGAGGAGCAGGAAAGCAGCTGATTGGTGCTCTGTGTAACCTGGTGGGGCTCGACCTCATCGGCTTCCCTATTGGTATTTCTCTGATGTTTGCAGCAAACATGGGGGTTGTAGGTAAGACCAAAATACTAATATTCATTACAATTTCTTGTGCCTCCTGCTTGAAAGTTAACATTCAGAAAAAGTACTTTATCTCTTCTTCCATGTTTTTACAGGACTATGGACAGGACTTATCATTGGTGTGTCACTGCAGGCTGTTGTCTTTCTTACATTTTTGTACAAACTTGATTGGAAAAAGGCTACTGAGGAGGTGGGTAGCTGCATCGCTTTAGTTTTGTACTTTGTCTGAACTTGTATTTGAAAACGTGTCAGCAACCTTTCCCTCTGTCTCTGCTCAGGCTCGTGTGAGAGCAGGGGTTCAGATCTCAGAGGAAACAGAGGCGGTTGAGTTGGAAGATACTAGTGAGTAAAGGCACTGCCCTGACTTTCTGTTCTTTGAGTTTTGTGTAACAGTTTTTGGGTTAATACTAAAAACTCCTTCTCATTATCTGCCTCAAATGTCTAGCCTCGAATCAGAACCTGACCCAGGTCAGTTCTACTCTATCCAGATCTGTGAGTGCTGAGGAGGATGATGTGGACCTGGAAGGAAATGACTCAGACCAACGTCCACTGGTGTTCACTACCACCACAGTGGGAGATGTTCTCACAGTAAAGCAGCTGGTTTTACGACGTGGCCTCACATTGTTAATCATGATCATCATCCTCACGGCTGGAATTGTAACCAGCAGCTTGTTGGTTAAATTGTTAAAGTGACTCATTCTTTAAGCTCAGGAAGGGCTGCTCATTATTTTGATTCCACTGACGGTCTACCCCACTGTGACTCGCAGGCTAAGGTTTTGGCCTGCTGGACTATCTAGATATCAGCCCCCTCATATTCTCACTTTCTGCTTTGATGCAGACAATGGAGGGAAGGAAAGGAAGCAAGTGCATCACATGCTGATTCCTTCCTTTGGAAGTGACTTGTGATAAGTCAAAAAGCCAAAGAGAACAACATATTTTTCTCAGCTAGTAGACCAACCAGGGATAAAGGGAGAAAATAGGACTTGCAGCTGGAATGCACATGTTGCTCTTGCTGATGCAAATTGAGTTATTCATAAAGGGGCTCTCATGCTGTATGGGAATGGCAGACTTCACCCCACAGCGCCCTCTGTTGGCCAGAGGATATATATGCAGCGGACACACAGACAGACAAACAGACAGACTCCGCCGCCCAAAACAATACTTCACTCCCACTCCGTGGGGTTAAGTAATAGGTGAATGGTTTCAATCGCTGGTTTCAAGTGTTCTTCAATACAGAATAATGTTCATTTTCTATATTATACTCCCATTTAGAGAAAAATAGACAAGGGTATGCTTTAGGGCAGGGCTGCCGTATGATTGACAGGTTGCTACTACAGTGCACTTTGTGCTTTCAACACCAAACTTTCAAAGTGTCTTTTCAGTTCATTATAGTTGATTATAACATTTTGGTTGCCGATAAGCCCGTTGCTTTGCGGCGGTGTGGAAGCAGCTAAACTTTCATGTGTTTATCCTAGTATATATATTATTTGCGTAAACTGTTCGTTTATTTTATCATGAGAGAACATGAAGAAGCGATGATGAGAAAGTAAATAGAAAAGAAGACAGGCTGTGCTAAAGGAACTTCAGACAGTCTTTGTGCAGATGGTGTCTGAGAAGAATTCCCCTTATCATATTCTTTGCTAGCATGAATAAATGTGTCTCATGTCCTCCTTGAGATTGACAGCCATGTCTGGGTTGTTTTGGTGCTCAAACAAAGAGAGCTCATTGTGGAAGAAACTAGCCTGAAAGGAAGGATGGACCATCCCTGTTCCTGTGTTACAATTATGTCTCTACTGTGACAATATGTACACATAATATGTGTGTGTAAGACTTATTCCGAAGTTTCCTTCTGTAACAGCACCTTCATGTGGGTGAGACTGAAATGACACATGATCCTGTTTTTTTCACTCCTAACCAAACAAACACTTTTAAGGAACTTCTGTGGTTGATCATTGACCAGCAGATCAAAACAGACCAGAGGAGGCAGAAATATTATTTTGTTTTCATTCTGAATTCATGTCCTTTATATGCTTGTTTGCAAATCTGAAGAATAGAACTTTGTACGATTTTATATGAAATGTGTTTGTACATCTGGGTCTCAGTGTCCGGTTCCTGTGAATATATTTACTGTTTATTAACTTAAACTTCACAAAGACCCCCTCTGAGGTATTCCTGTTCATCTGTAGATTTTCTGTTGAATTTGTTTTGACTAATTGATTAGTCGATTGACAGAAAAATTATTGCTATTCTAATAATTAGTAATGACTTAATTAATATTCACATTTGACTGAGAAGCTGGGATTGATATTTTTCACTGTTCTCTGACATTTTATAGATCAACAGTTTATGGATTAATCAAGAAAATAATCATCAGATTAATCTGTAATGAAGATAGTCGTTAGTTGCAGCCCTATTGCCAGTAAGCTGTAACGTAAAACAATAAAAAATAGTTATAGGGGCCATAAGTGAAATATGAATTCAAAGTGGTTTCAGATGAATATTTTTGATATATTTCCTACTTCGAAAATAAAATCTAGAGTTTCACGTGGTTTCAAATTCAGATAAGTACAAATCAGACCTAAATATGTGGAGTTCCTCAAGGGTCAGTCATTGAACCACTTTTTACATTTTTGTCATAAATTGTCAGTTTTACAGTTTAAAGTGGCCCTTCAACAGATAAAAAAACAACATGCTCTTATAGGATACAAATCAATACCATTAGCAAAGCAATAGGCAATTGAGTTTTTCATAATGTAATTATTTATTTGCGATTTGAACACCACAAGCAAAGTGCCATATAGTTCCAATATATTCGACAAGGCAGACATCTTTAAAGCTGAGATCTCCAACACTCAGTAACTCACACCATCTAGATCGAAACAGGAATGGGGGTAAAAGGGAAATTTTGCTTTGGGTAGTCCTTTTAAGTTGTTCCATAAAGCCACTAAAGAGCCAAAGTTATCAAAACATTCAGTGCAGATCTCAACAGTTCACGATAAATAAAACACATGTAAAGAGAACACTGCAATATTCATCAGTAACCTGGCATAATGCACATATAATGCAAAGGACTAAATAAGCCATTGCCACAAACAAAACCCATGTTTGGACAGCTTATAGCCCACCAGAGGTCAACTCAGATTGGCACAAATAGAGATCTGCCATTCAACACCCCTGTTGACTCAGTTTGTTTCCACACTGTCCTGGTATGTCAGCTGTGGTTCAGGTCCAGGGGAAGTGTGGTTCTTTTTCTCTGTATCATGGCTGTTACAAATTAACCTGCTTGTGCAAGATGAGGCACTTACTTTGAAGTGTCATGATAGAAGGACTACAACAGGTTATACCTTAGGCCTACAGGCTGATTTCAGTCACAGTATTTATGGATATTTGCTTTATTTTCTGGAATCTATTTACATGACATTTAAACAAAAATGATGAAGTATAGTAACAGGTAGACTCTACAGCACTTAACAACTTTATTTTGAGTAATATACAAATTTCTCAAGCAATCTAAAAGTATTATTTTTCAGTGCATTGACACTTTTTCACGGTTAAATGTTCTACCTCACAGTTTGATTAGTAAATAACTCTAGTACACGAGAGAAACAAACCAGGCCTATGGCACTGCACACACGCGCGCATGTATTGTTTTGCTATAAGTCAGTTTGTATATCAGACGGTGCGGATCTATTTAGACGGCAAGTCTGACTAAACTGAACCTCAAACTGTGCATTGAATGCACCATTAGGTTTACCCAATGGCAGACGCCCCAAAACTACTGCACGAGGTGGTTGGCTCGGATGACGCTCCACGTGCGCACCCCTTCCTCCGCCGGTTACCAAACACAAATGTAACCAACCACGTTTGACATTGTCAGTGTTAAAGGGAAAGCGGTAACAGTCGAGTTACTCTGACCTGCCT
Source organism: Serranus cabrilla (assembly GCA_903364295.1). Classification (NCBI taxonomy): domain Eukaryota; kingdom Metazoa; phylum Chordata; class Actinopteri; order Perciformes; family Serranidae; genus Serranus; species Serranus cabrilla. Next base: position 930,317 of record CAFUXE010000710.1, read on the forward strand.
GCCGAGGACACCGCAGTCATGGACAGCTCAAATAAAACACCACCGAAATATTCCGAGGGAGTGAAAGAAGATTTAAAACCGTGCGAAGCGGCTTCTCCTGCTCAGGACTCCGGTGGCTGCTGGGGCTCCTGTGTGAAGAACATGCGGGACCTCATTCCGCCGGACTATCAGAATGAGCTGGTACAACTGTTCAAACTAGCGGGACCAGTGGTAAGACGGACTTCAGACTACTCAGCGTTTGTTTATGCTGCGAACTGAACTTGTATGTAACACTTCTTCACTTTGTGTGCTGTTGGGTTCACGCTTGTTCCGCTTTGTTTTTACTGCGTTTGCATTAGTAATTCGCTTTTTAATAACTGTGTGAAGGAAATAATAGTTTGGTAATATTGTATGTGCTATGTAAATAAAGATACAATAAATTCGGGCCACGCTACAAGATCATGTAATTACCCAGGTGTCACCTTAGGTCCCGTTAATTCAGTTTATCTTGTACATATAGTGATACATACAGTTTTGTCAAATATATTGTCAACAATTTAATTACCATACACGCACAAAACGAAATTACTAATAACTACGTACTGTCTAAATACTGTATTATGCGTAATATTTCTAGTTTATTAGTCAGTTATTCTTGAAGTGGGGTCCCATGACAAACTGCCAGGAGGTCCCTGCGGTAAACCTTATGATTCGACTTTCATCAGTTTATTTTTAGTTTATTATTTTTCGAAAACTATTCCTTTCTATCTATTTATCAGCCCACCAAAGAGCCTGTTATTGCTGTTTTTTTATTTACATTATTTATATTTTACATATATAAACATAAATATATTATCCCATGTAAGCACTGAGAATAAAACACTTTCTCTTTGTGTGTGTGTGTGTGTGTGTGCGCGCGCGCGCTAAAATGTACTGTAAATCAGACATGTTAAAAAAGTCGAACAATTGCAAGGAACACACATGAGGGGTTCTTTGATGTTTTTCTCTATTCTTTAAGGAGCTCTTGGCACCACCTGTAGTTGGATTATGTATCAGTTGTGTTTGTTTTTGTACTCTGCAGGTCATTTCCCAGTTGATGGTCTTTATGCTCAGCTTTGTCAGCACTGTGTTCTGTGGCCACCTGGGGAAAACTGAACTTGCTGGAGTAGCTTTATCGATAGCAGTGAGTCCTATCTGTGTTTTGGACTGGAATCTCTGCCTGCACTCCTGTACATCCATTTGAATGATCTATCTTTTGATACGTATGTTTTCCCTGAACTTTGTTTATTTTCTTTAACAGGTGGTAAATGTCACTGGTATTTCCATTGGCACTGGTTTGTCGTTAACCTGTGATACCCTCATATCTCAGGTATTATTCTCTCATTTCAATTCGTTCATGTAACCAAGACAAACACAACCACTACTGCTGGGTTCCCAGGTTGTCCTGGGGTCCCCTTCAAAACAATTCAACAATGAGTTTTTGTATTCTGTTAGTTTTCTTTGACCGATTATACTCTTGGTTGTTGGTGTGATTTTGTGTTTTCCCATCCGTCTACCTGTTTCATGCAGACGTATGGGAGCGGAAACTTGAAGCGTGTGGGTGTGATTCTCCAGAGGGGGGTTCTGATTCTGCTGCTGGCCTGTTTCCCCTGCTGGGCTATCCTCATCAACACTGAACCTCTCCTGCTTGCTGTCAAACAGAGCCCAGAGGTTGCCAGGTCAGTCATTATTTAATGCCCTAAATCAATTTTGCCTTCTTTGACAGTTTTGTAATGGAAATTCATATGGATTGCAAGTTATCATTAAGAGTAAAAGATGCCAAAGCTAGGGTGAGCATACCAAGCACTAAAAGCACAGAGGTATGCCTCTATGTTTGGATCTGAAGCAAACAATTGCAAAACAAACTCCAAGCAGCAGTAGATAACTGGCTGTTTCTTCAAGGTAAAATGATTTGTCTGGCGCCTTTAAAGAGATTAAAATAACTGCTTCAGTTTTCTATCAGACATGGCTCTCTGACAGCAAGGTAAAGCAGTGGAAATGTTCGTACCCTACCCTACACACACCAACTGCTACACTGAAATAAAATCCTGGCTCCAAACCAACTTCCTTAAACTCAAAAGTGACAAATCTGGAGTCATCATCATCTGTCCCAAATCATTCACTAAATCCACTCATAACTTCTCCCTCTCCATCGATGGCTCCACTGTGCTGACCAAACCTTTGAACTTCACATCAAACAAATCACCAAAACAGCCTTTTTTTCACCTCAGAAATATTGCCCGCCTCCATCCATCTCTCTCCCTTTCAGCTGCCGAGACCCTCACCCATGCTTTCATCACATCCAGACTCGACTACTGCAAAAGCTTTCTCTATGGTTCACCATCCAAAACACTCAAGAAACTACAAAATATCTAAAATGCTGCTGCTCGTCTTCTCACACACCCATGACCACATCACTCCTGTCCTCCATAACCTCCACTGGATCCCGATCCCCAAGCAAATTCCCTTTAAAGCATTTCAATTCAGCAAGACAACTCTTCCACTACATTACAATAACCCCAATTTTAGAAAATATTCTCATTTCATATCTAGATATCAGTTTAATATGGATATATTGTCCACCTTTATCAAGACCAAACATTGTCATCAGGGAATCCTAATAACTCATAGTTCATGCATCCTTTATGTACAGTCATGTGTTCCAACCCCACAGTTACAGAAGCATATTTGTGTTTGCTCTTTCTGCATGAAGACTTGCCCAGCTGTATGTGAAGATCTTCATGCCTGCTCTACCTGTGAGTACAGTACATTGTAAACCCTGTGTATGAAGAAAATGCTACAACACATACAATTTTGTTCCACTTTTGCTTGCTCGTAACACTCATCGAAAATTTGCAAAAGCTGTGCCAAAGTAACACTGATGCAATATTCTGCTTTCCTCTTCAGGCTGCTTTTATGTACCAGCTGCAAGGGAGGTATCTTCAAAATCAGGTGCAGTTGCAATGAAACCCACTGATTATCAAGTTTGTGGCTGGCCATTAGTTATTAAGGTTGATATTAATACGATGTGCTGTGGTTTACAGGGAATTATATGGCCTCAGGTTGTGACGGGAGCGATTGCAAATATCCTCAATGCAGTCATCAACTACGTCTTCCTCTACTGTCTGGATTTGGGCGTTGCGTGAGTTTTCCAACATCATTATTTTGTAGCAGAGCTTACTAATTGTTATAGTTTATAAAACTCTAATTCAACTTAAGTTGTGTTACATATGTGCTGGAGGTTTTATAGTAACACTGAGAAGGGTTTTAAAGTTGAGTTACAACTTCTACAACTGTTTTTTTCATAAGGTGCAAGTTAAGCTAAGTTAGCTAAGATACTAAAAAGCTAAATTGTTGCCTCCTCACAGCTGTTGGGTTTTCAGATTGTGTTTCAGCAAATGTGCAATGACTCTTTTGTTGTGTTGTGCTTTACCAAAACCAGCTCAAACAAAATATTTTAAAAAATCTAAATATGTTCCATTACCTACAGATTCTGCAGTCTTGTATCTATATATATTTGACTGTATATGAATCTGCTGTTGTTTGGTGTCATTTCAGTGGATCTGCTGCAGCCAATGCTATCTCACAGTATTTGCTGGCTGTGGTCTTGTATGTTTACATCTGCTGGAGAGGTCTGCATAAAGCCACATGGGGAGGTGAGTTAATTGACCAGCACATGAAATGGATAAAATGTGTTTTCTTTTTATGGGCTTGACTGTCTTAATTCTCTGATTGTATCCAGTAATTTCACCCTCTCTCATTATTCAAGCCTCTCGTCTTTTGGTGTCTGTTGTGAACAGTGTGGTTATTAATGTTTGACGAGATCAGTTATACACTGATGATTCAGCTCGCCCAAGTTAGGATGTACTTTAAACCCTCTGAACCCCAGGAAATTTACACTGCAGCCTTGCCTTCCAAGTGCTCTCAAGTGTTACCAGTGTTGGAGAAAAATATGGGCTTCATACATTGAACTATTTACATTCTGAAAACGTCTAACTATTACCAGTCTTGTTCTCTTCTCTCTGCTCTGTGTGAAAAGCCCTACAGATCAGTCCAAAGTCCTATTCGCATAAGACTAGTATTACTAGAATTATTTTAAAATATGCAGGATATATTACTACTTACATTCCTGTAATGTCATGGACTCTGTTGTCGTCAGTTAACAGGGAAACCATATTGCTTGTAACACCAGAAATGCAAAAGCCCAAGAGATCATTTTTGTTAAGTGTTATCAATAATTCTGAGACCAGGTGATAGCACGCTTCTGGTTATCCAGCATGTGAAGTAGCCATACCTACTCTAGTGTTCCAGGTTAATTAAAAACATAATTTAGCATGAAATTATAATGAATATTGAAAAAAATAAAACATCTTCACTATGAAAAATCAGGACACTTTTTCTTTCAGCCCTCCCAAAAGAAATAACTAGAGGTTCCTAGGTAATACTTGTCACGTGCAAATAGGGTTTTTAAAAATGTTTTTATGTACAGTAAATTCATAAATGGTTTCTCAGTTGAGTTGATAATTTGTCAAAAGGCTGTTGTGACTAGCAAATAATTTGTCAGTAGTGTGACCAAGCTCGACTTTTCTGACTTTAACTAAACATCTGCTCAATTATTTATGTATTGAGTAAACAATGTCAACCCGGGCTCTGTTACGCCTTAAAGTCACTGACATGACAGATGAAAACATGTAATCTGCACTATTTTCATAATTTTAAAGAATTTACTCATGCAAATACTTTTTCAAGCATAAATCTCACATCAGCATATTTTATAACCAATTTCATGAGAAATGAGAAGGCAGCATTTCAGCCTAATGTACAGTTCTCTGACCCACAGGCTGGTCCCTGGACTGTCTGCAGGAGTGGGGTCTTTTCGTCAAGCTGGCCATCCCCAGTATGCTCATGCTTTGTCTGGAGTGGTGGATGTTTGAGGTGGGAGGATTCCTGGCCGGAGTGATTAGTGAGGCGGAGCTCGGAGCTCAGTCCATTGTTTATGAGCTGGCAGTTGTAGCTTACATGGTAACTCATTAATTATGCATTTAACCTCTAACCCTCTGCTCATGTTACTCCAATGACGTTTAAGGAAAAGAGGTTTTTATACACATGCTAAGTATCTGTTTTTTCTCCATAGTTCCCATTAGGAATCTCTGCTGCTGCCAGTGTACGGGTTGGAAATGCTCTTGGTGCAGGAAACATAGAGCAGGCCAAGCTATCCTGCAAAATTCCCATCATTTGTTCATGTGAGTACAGTACATACTTTACATGTTGCCTGAAATGCCTTTTTACTTGAGCAGTAGTAGTTTAGTAGCAGTTTGTATGATATTTGTCACATCATGACGTACAAGACTGTGATAAATAGGAACACTTTCTACATTAGAACTGCATGCCAGTCAACAGGTGCTTTTTATCAAAAAGCCTTAACTTTAATATGTAAATTGTTCAATGCACACTTTTTATTAGAATTTATTAACAGCTTGTCTCTTTCCCATGGCAGTCATAATTGCATGTTTTGTGGGAACCATCCTCGGCGTTTCCAGAAATGTCATTGGATACATCTTCACATCAGAGCAGTGAGTAGTCTTTGACACAATGTCCTTCTTTTTCCTACACTGAGAGAATTTTATCTTTATTTGCAATAAATGTGACAGAATTATACTAATAATGATCAAATATGTACAAAGCTTTTTCAATATTGTTACAGTGCCTAACAAAAGGACAAGATAGGTAGAATGAGAATAAGCCCAAAGGACAGTGGAAACAAACACAATAAGATGTATAGAATAAAATAAAGATAAGAAAAATGAATTAGAACAGGGTAATTAAAAAACACAAGCAGTAGTATTTTGTAAAGATATTGGAAGTTGCTGTGCCTGATATCTAAATGAAGTTCATTGCAACTTATTGTCAGTGAGCAGTTGGTAAAACTGACCTCTTGAGCTGGAAAAATCAGTGCTGAACAGTATTTTTTTTTACTTAGTCATCAAAACAGAGTTCAGCATGAAATTATATACAGATTATTTGCAGCCTTCTTTATGGATATTGGGAGAGTTCAGAAATTACCTCAGACTCATCATTAAATTAAAGGACATTTGTGGACATCCCAGATTTAATATCAGAGAGGCAGGCTGTGATGTTTGCCCAGGTTCTAGGTTCTATATATAATAGAGTATCATCTGCAAAAATTATGATTTGAATAAACTGGCAAAGAGGCACTTAAATCTAAAACATATAACTAAAATTGAGCAGTCGCCTTTGACTGCAGTCATTAGGAACCACAACAAGAGCTGTCTCTGTACTATTAAGTACTGTTAAACATATTACATAGACAATTTAGAGACTGGTCTGTAGTTACTTAAGAATAGAGGGTCAAAATAAAGTATTTTTCGGAAGGGTGAACAAGGGTATGCCTAAGACTGAAACTGTTTGGAAAAGGACAGGAGGCCAGATAATTGCTAAAAACTTGCTAAATGACAGGGCTAAGAGTGGAAAACATCTCCTTAAGCTGCTTAGTGGGGATTATATCTAAGACACAGGAGGAGTGGACAGGCAGACTTAGTTTCATATTTCTGTCAAGACTGTTAAACACTGACTCTGGTCATCATGTTGATGCTGGCTCCCAAACACTGAACTCCTTATCGCCGGTGTCAAATTAAATCCTGCTAAGATGGCTGTTCATCCCATTTTAGCAAAGTCTGCCAAACATTATCTGTTGCCCAGTTTGTTCCATATCCGTTCACTTCTTTCGTTAATTTCACCCCCCATGACCCACCCACACCCATTTTTGTCTTTTTTAGATGGGTGGGGCAGGAGATCTTTAGGGGGAGATAGCAGGTCAACATTTGATGTCACAAAAAAGATATATACATCACCTGAAAGCTGGAACCTGAAGATTAATTTGAAATTGTGTTTAGGTTAGTGTGGGTAAAAAATCACTCCCAATGATGAGGATCTCGAAGTCAAAAAGTATTTCTTTATTCAAACAGTGTACAAAATCTCACACAACCCAAAGAGTTTGTGGGAGAGGAGCTCCCAGAACAGAGAAATGCAGTATTTAACCATGGCAGAGGAGACACCCAGTTTGAGGTCATCAGCAGATAAGTTATCTCCAGTTACTCCTACATCATGAGAATATCTCTTATTAAAATAACTGGCCTTGACTAGTGTGCAATTAGGTAGCTACAGAAAACACTTTTATCAAATAGTATCATCCTTTATACTTTTTCCAAAGTGCTGGACAGCAGTGTGGAGGTTACTGGGAAGAGAATAAAATAAGTCAGTATTTTTCCATCAGTTAGGCACATGTTAAAATTTTGAAAGTTGTGTAAAGGGGCTTTATGAACATTATGATGGAAGCATGTGATGGCAGACACCCCCTTTTTGTCAATCTGCTAGGAAAGCCATACGACTTCTGAACACCCTGGGTCTCTAGTTTATATTGTAAAGTTTCATGAGTCATTGATTATACTATAGGTTATAACAGTTGTTTTTATATAGTGAGTTCATGTTTTAAAAATTGTCTCATTCAAGTGGTTACCTCTGGTACTAAAAAGTGGCAATGCGTCAGTGCTTTAAACCTGCATTCTTTCTAATGGCCTGCAGGCGGCAATGTAGGTCAATAGGAAAATTAGCCTGCTTAAATACTGCATGGAATTAGGTGTCTGTAAAGGGGAGACTGACAAGATATCATGACCTAGTTGGAACCAATACATTCCCTAGGTCTTCTAGCTTCATGTGATTTCAGTGTTAAAACAGATAACACCCTCTGAAAGACTGAAAGATAGAGTTAAAAAAGTTTAAACTGAAACTGTTCACTGTATATATCAGTCAGCTGGAGATGGTTTTTATACCGTTACCTCACTAAAGAACCCGTGATTCGTCTCATGTCCCTCTCCTTTACCAAAACATGTTCAAGTGTCCATCAAGAATCTCTATCCTCTTGTTTTTTAGAGATATTTTAAAGAGGGTTTCTGACGTCATGATCATATTTGGCTTTATGCATCTTGCTGATGCTGTTGCGGTGAGAAACAACTTAATGCAAGTAATGAAAATTTCAGACCCGTTATTGACATAAACAGAATGTGGTTTGACCAAATATCTGTTTGATATTGACAGGGTGTGGCTGGAGGTGTCCTCAGAGGAGCAGGGAAACAGTTGATTGGTGCTCTGTGCAACCTGGTGGGATACTACTTCATTGGTTTTCCTATTGGTGTGTCCCTAATGTTTGCAGCAAATATGGGCATCGTAGGTAAGACCAGACCATTAATATACAGGTCTGAAATTCGTGATTCGTGCAGTTTTACCCCCTAACATTCAAAAAAACAATAACATCCTTCTCTGTAACAGGACTGTGGACAGGACTTAGCATTTGTGTGCTAATGCAGTCGATTTTCTTCGTCACTTTTGTGTACAAACTCGATTGGAAGAAGGCTGCTGAAGAGGTAGGTACCAACATCCGTTGACTAATCAAAATGCAACTTTTCTCTTAAAACCCACAAATGACAACTATTTTCTATCTGATTAGGCTCTTGTGAGAGCAGGAGTCGAGTCAAAAGAAGACAAAGAGATGGTCAAGATCGAAAATACAGGTAAGCTCTGACGCCCCAGCTGAAATGTCCTTGTGTGTGGCAGTATTTTCTTAATACTTAAAGTTCTCCCTAAAACCTCCAGACTCCACTCAGAATCAGTCCCAGGTCAGCACTACTACACCCAGTGTTGAGAGTGCCGAGGAGGACTCCACATATGAGGAGGTGCATATCCCAGGCCAGGTTAAACCCACTGCTACTACTGTGGGAAATGCTCTGTCAGTAACACAGCTGGTTTTACGTCGCGGCCTCACATTGCTGATCATGGTCGTCATCCTTGTCGCTGGAATCTTCACAAGCCACTTCCTCACCAGGCTACTGGAATGAGTCATCCCAAGTTTTAACACTGAGAGTCAGACTGGAGGTTGTCAGGGTTGACTGCAAGGTCCATAACACAATATTTTCATGTGACCTAGGGTTGGGTATCATTTGGATTTTAAGGTTTCCATCCCGCGTTCATATTCTGCTTATCCATTATGGTTCTAAACAATTCTGGATTCGATTCTTTGAGGGGTGAGGTATAATAGGTTATATTCATTCCACAGTTCACTTTCATAATTCACGTAATAAAGTTTATGGAAGGTGTAAATTGGCCTGGGATCCAATAGAAACAACATACAAGTCAAAACGCAAAATACATTCAGTGCTTCTTGGAGAAAAACATACAGTTGGGTTGAGAATGCTGACTGGTGTTAGTGTAGCTCAGTTCATAGTGTGTGTGCACTGTATGCATAGCAGGTGTGTATGTGCTGGGCAAGAGAGAAAAAGAGAGAGACGGACTCTAGCACAAATATATTAATGATTCCTTAATAACCAGAATTTTGGAACCGGTTTTGGATGCCCAGCCCTAATGTTTACACTGAATAACTTTTTTAGTGCTGTTGATCCCACTGAGAATCAACCACTGCGTCTGCAGCTCTGTGCAGCTTCTAGCCAACTACCTATACATATATACCTGCACAGCCAATCTATGGCAAAGAGCTGAATTACATCTATCAAGCCAAAGAGACCCACGTTTGTTTTGTTTAAGGAGGACCAAACCCCTTCAAAACCATTCAATGCACAACAGTCTGGACTGAAGTCTAGAGGGCAAAAATTGCTTAATGTAACTTAAGAAGAAGGGGGTATGGCATGTTTGAATCCCCACGAGTAAGGTGCTTTACATGGTATGTATCACAGTGGGACATGCCAAATAAAGAAGCTCAGGTAGAGTTAAAAGTGTTTTGATTTTAAAGGAACATTTTGAGGAGTTAACACACTGTGCCTTGAATTCAGTGAAGCACTGCAACATGAGAGGAGGTGCTGTTGTACTGTATGTCATCAAGCTGTGATGATATACAGTACAACAGCACGACCTCAAGTAAATATTCCATTCATTAAACAGTACCACAAGTTCCATTTTATTAGTTTATAGTCAACAGTTATCATCAGATTATGATTTATGTGTTTATTTAATCATAAATTTGGCTCTGCCAAAACAAAAAGGTCCGCTACTGGACTGGAACTGGGCTATTGCCTAGCAACACATAAACATTTTTTGCACACTAGTGTTAGCTCACTACTTTGTTTAAGCTAGTTCTTCACATTTCCACTGGCCAGTTACTTTGTATCATGTATATGTTTGTGTTTATTGCGTAAACAGTGAAGTTAGAGTTTGCTGACAGTCGCTTTGTGGGCATCATGTGTGAGTCTGATGAGTTAACTGCTCAGTTTTAATGGACTGAATGTTACTGTTAAAAGTTTTGAGAATAAGCCAAGTCTAAAAACCTTTCCAAGTCTTATATTAGTCCCCACGGTCTAGATTGTAAATGGTCAAAGGCGTTCTGCACTCACACGTCACATGCAGCAGATACACTCACATGCCATGCAGCTGTCTGTGCTGGCTCAGTGCAGGCTCACATATCAGCGCCTCAAAGACATGTGCTGCCTGCACCGAGCCAGAGAGCCAGTTAACTTTGATTTAACTGTGACACATAATGCACAGAAAGTTTGGCTGCTCCTTTGCTGCTTGACTTTTTAAAATTCACAGACAAGATGGACCCGCTTTTGTGTTGTTTAAAACTGCGAAAGTGATGCTGACGTGAAGTTTGTGGACATGCTTTGTTTGAACTCTTCTTTTATTTGTCATGGAAGACTTATCAGTCGGATCACTTAACTGAAATGCAGCCTTTATAACCAGGAAGACATCACTTTGATATTATGACAACCAAAATCAAACACCTTAACGATTTTGGAAAATTTCTACTAAACATGACCAGAATCTTAAACAGCCATCCTAAAATTATTGATTGACTTTTATCTGTATTAGTACAGGTAAATTAATGGTGACATCACATGCTTCACAGTAAGGAGTGTGTGTGTAACATTATATGACAATAGTACTCCTAATGCTGCCACCAAGGGCTTGTTTAAAGACCAAAGCATAAGAATTCTTACACTTTTTATTTATTCAGGTTCCTTTAAGATAGTTATTCTTTGTATCATGGTCAATAATATTTACACTAAATAATATAAATACATATAAAGTAGATGTTCCTGAGTCAGCATGTGGTATATTATGCACATACATTTCATATGGACTTCTCTAAATTTGTAAATCTCAGCAATACATCCACCACTCTTCTTTTCATGTTTTTGCCAACACTGGTGAAATCAGAACTGAACCAAATACAATAATCAAAGTGAATATCAGCTATGCCAAAAAGTTGTGTAAGCAATACATTGAGAGTGTTTTCTGTTATGATTAGTATTGTCATAATTGTCATTGCTCAATATAAATAAATAGTTAAAGGACTGTGTTGTATCTATTTGTGTATTAAATAGTACCTCACACTCAGGGTTTGAAATATGTCTTTTAACAACTCTACAGAAGCTTGATTACCATTGAATGTTCTCAGTATTGCTCTAGTAGAGGAACAGTGTGTTGCAAATAGCTCCAGTAAAGTACCAGAGCTGCTGTTTTGATAACTACTGTTATAACATATAGTCAATGATTTAGGTCACAAGATACTGTAGCTTGTTGAGGAAATAAAGTGTTTTTGGCTTTAAAAGGAAGGTTTTAAAAGTCTAAAAAAATATCTGAAGTGATGTTATGAGCTTGGAGACGTCAATTATAGTAGTAAAACTTTGTTACTACCTGGTTGGTGGCTTTTGGAATTTTTTGTAATGAAGTAAGAAGACAAGTAGACTAAACTATATATATAAAATATATAATATATATGTAAAGTAGACATAGCTACTATCTCAGAATAACACCACAAATTGAATTCCAGAGAACCGAATGGAAATAGATCCACAGGCAGGTGTGGACTCAAGTCACGTGACTTGGACTAGAGTCAGACTCGAGTAACAATTTTGATGACTTTGGACTCGAAGCAATTTGTCTTGTCTCCTCTTGAGACATGACCTAGACTTCCACGTCTCTACTTAAGATTTGACTCAGGACTTGGGATTAAAGACTTGAGACTTGTAAAACAAAGACTTCCACCACACCAACTTATTGACACAGCCCCGATCACAGACTGTCAATCAACACAGGAAGTCTTTAAGTATTGTTGAAGTGTGGTAACTTCACCGAGTTGGTTGATGTGAGAGAGTCAAACAGAGTCGTTGAATATCATTAATCACGCGTATATTTATTAAAAGCGAAGATCTTTGGAGATCCCACCACAGAGTATAGGTCTGTTACAGCCAAAAGCAAGAGAGATCTGAAGTCCATTTGACAAGTGCATGATTATAGAGTCATTGTAAGCCAGACCTCTTGAATAAAACACTCCGTTTTCTTTGTCCTTGCTTGCCTCAGTACAGTTTGCCCCCCCACGCTGCAGCCAGAACATCCTGCTCATAAATTCACTTATCCTTACCAAGGAATTGTTTTATGTCATGATGACTCTTTAGTTTTTCAGCATGGATGCAGTACTGAGACAGACCAGGCACTTTTCATCCACTTGATTATATATATATAGTTATTGTGTTTAAAACAGAAGGTGATACATAAGGTTAACATACCAAACATTATAATGTGAGACTATCCTTTTCCACAGTATCCTAAAGATAAACAGGAATATTTAAATACAACAAAAAACAATTTGCACTCTTTTTAGCAAAGAGAAGTCTTATCAGTGAGCAGCTGAAAATAGTTTATTTCATGAACACTAAAAATACATTTTACAAAGATGTCAAATTCAAATAACAATCTAGTATTAGCCCCGTTATGTTGCTTTTACTTCAAAACATCACTGTCACCGGGCACTGAACAGGAGGAGATGTTTGAAACTTTCGTTTTCTGTGACACTGTAATGCTGAATATCTTTGCAGAAAGAGAAAGTTATAGCATCAGTTGTTGCCGTTGAGCGCGTGGAGTTGATGGCCAGCGGGGCATGGAAGAAACCTGCAATACTTTACTCACCACTTTTGGGGCTGGAAGCCGCAGGCGAATCCGAGCTGGAGGCGCTGGAGGCGGGGGCACCAGACGCCCCCAGGACAACACCCTGTCGCCACTTCAAGTGAGTTAAGATCTTAGTCGTACTGCTTGTTTATTTTATAGCAGCGTGGCACATTTTGCAAATTGCATGTCTTGTCCAGTCGTCCGTCTCTCTTGTAATATCAGTTTTGCCAAACTTTAGATTTGAAACTCAGAGGAGGTCAATTCGCTCAAGGTCCGACATTTTTCTTTAGCTTGCTCCTCACATAACTCCTGCAAAATCCTAGTATTCATCCGGGGAGCTCATACTATGTACACATCCACGAGTCCGCTACGCACGTTATGTGGGTCGAAATCCAAATAATGTCCCCAAAAAATGTCCCCAAAAAGGGGACATTATTTGGATAACTGGATATCTGGATAACATTCCAAAACTGCATTCACCCTCGAGCAGCTGCTCTACCGGTGCACTCGCATCGTGCACGCGCGTGGTCGCGTATCGATACGAATCGGTTAATCTACTCATCCCTAGTAGATAGACTAACCACATCCCTCATCACAATATCATATGTACATAAATCAGCCCTCATCCCAGAGTGTCAATCACAACACAGGAAGTCAGGATTGATGAATTCACTCTTTCATAAAAATGCAAAAATATGCAGCACAGCAATGCTAGCCCATAGGCCTGCAGGAAAAAATGGAAGAACACACATTAACAGTACAGAGTTAACTCCATTGCTCAGTGTGAAATGTTTAAATATCCAAAAGGAAACCTTTGGATAGCCAAATGCACCCTGCAGAGACAGGGATGGCCTGCAGCACATTCAACACTGTCCCACTAATAACACTAGTCTGTTTATCAACAACTGATCACGCTGGCACAGATAACAGAAAATCAGCTTCGCAACAATAACAGGACTGACCAACATGTAATTATGGGAAGCCACTAGAATGTTAAACTGGTAATATAACTGAACAGTAACAAGAGCAAGCTTAGTGCATTTCTGTGTCAGTCAGTTTACTTCAAACAATTAAGTCGTCTCCTCAACAGTTAAACTCCATTAATTGTGGATGTGCCAAACTTACTGTCATCAGTGAGCGCACAGTGGAGGCAGCAGAAACGTTCCCCTCCTACTATGTGTTTGCTCCCTGGCTCCACACGCCACAGTACTGTTTGTACACAAGAAAATCTGTCGATACATCAGATACACTGATGAAATAGTGTAGCAAGCAAACTACACATGTTGTGTTCAAAGGAAGCACTAAATATTTCAGTTAGTTTAGCGCATTTGGCAGCATCTGCCCGAAGGGCCTGTCGTTTGTTTCTCTCGGAATTTTAGGGTGTTTTTTGTGGACAGTGTGAATTCCATACATATTTTATTATTTAAGTAATTCAAGTATGCCATGCTGGTTGAGGTTTTGTCCAGTTTTTTACTTAAAACCACCAACACCAGCCACGGTAGCTTACACCTTCTATGAAGTACTCTGTTTGTGACCAAACCAGGCCAAACATGCAGACAAACTTGATGCCAACATATTTTGTAATTAACCTTAAGTCATGGGCCTGTGACATTACACTTTTATTAAACAAAATTTCCCAGGGTTGTCTTTATGACTGTGAATGTATAGATTCAGTAGAGTTTAGTAGACTGGGTGCAAAATCAGGAAAACACAAGAGGGTCTGGATAAAGAGGAGTAAAAGGAGACAGTGCAGCGAAGAGAGGCAGAGCCTATGACAACATTAAACACATTAAAGCATACAGTGTAATATAAGTTTAAGTCAAATGAATAGTATGAGCAGGCATGTTGTCTTGGGTGGAGTAAAGCTCAATGATTATATTAATTGAAAAACAATCAATAGAAAGGGTAGTTTTTACAGGCAAATAATAAATCAAACAAATATTTTAAATCGGGTCCATATAAAGTGTATAGGGTGTGTAAAGTTTGGTGTTTTTATTTAAAATAGCTAAACAAGCAGAAGTAACGCAGAGCAAAGACAAACATATGTCAAACTGCCAAGAACAAGGTCTGTTGCCAAGACTTTGTGAGGGTTTTTTCCCAAAGGCTGAGACTACAGCAGCTGTTTGCACTTTGTCTTTTCTCACTCATACTCTTGATCCAAGTGCAGTATTTGCATTTATCCGTCTGCCTGTCAGTGTGCTCCATAGTGGTTGACCATCATGGCCATGAACATCCTCGGTGTGGTTGCGGTGGTGCTGTTCTATATCCTGATTCTGGGGACCGGAGTCTGGGCTGCCCAAAAGTCCAGGAAGGCTGAGCGGAAGAGTCATGGAGGCCGGACCGAAGTGGTGCTCCTCGGAGACAGAAATATCAACTTGCTGGTTGGGATTTTCACTATGACTGGTAAATTGTTCTGTGCGGCTCAGAAACTCATGTTAGCCACAGTTGGTATCAGTTCTTTGTAACAGTAATTTGTTGTTTGCTGTTGTGCTGCTGATGGTTGCTTAGAATTGCAGGTATTTTTCAACCAGCTGTTCCAATATCAATCTCATTAAAAGTTGTTTCTTCATTGTAACAGGTATTTTGGCCCTAGGGAAACGTTTGTTTAGTCAAGGTAATAGTTGAAACAAACTCCACCATGGGCAAGATAAGTATTTATTCATCATATCACATCACATCTACCTGATAATTATGTCTTGACATCATTCATGGATTTGTGGTCTTGACTCATGTAGCAGCTGATCTGAGCTAATTATGTAAATTTCAAATCATTTAGTTTTGATCTGTGCATCAAAGTGCAAGCCAACAAATGCAGAAATGGCATTGTGTGTGTTCTTAGATCATGTTTGAATAATCCAAGGAGGACTCTAGTCATGATTATAATTCAGTGGTGCTGTGCAATGTGTCACTACGGCTCCCAGGCAGTAGTGTCTTTTTGTTCGTCCCGTCACTTCCTGTTTTATTTTGTCACTCTTTCTCCTGTTTCATGTCTGGTGTGTTTGCTTCCTATTCCCTCCTTTCCCGCCTGTGTGATTACCTTTCCCCGCCCTAATGTGCTTCACCTGTGTCTTGTTAACCCAGTGTGTATATATACCATGTGCTTGCTATGTTCTGTGCCAGTTCGTTATCATCCTCTGAGAGTTAACTTACCAGCGTTTTTCCTGCCTGCCTGCCTGCCTGCCTGTCTGACCACCTTCCTGAGACGATTCCTGAGTTTGCCTGATCCCGTTCTGTACCTTTGCTCTTTTGGACTGCCTCCCCATGTTGCCATCCTGTCTCAGCGGTACTCTGTTTTTGGATTTTCCCTTATGAAATTCTGCCTGATCATCTGCTCTCACGTGTCTGACCCAGCCTGGAAATCTAACTGCCCTTTGCCTATTCCTAGTCAGTGCTTTTGTCTGTTCGCCTGGAAAGCCAGAACTAACCTATCTGTCTCCTGCCTGTCACTGTCCTCCCCCCGTGGCCACTGGAATTTCCCCAAGGGCCTCGGACCTATTCTTCAGTACTTCGGACTAATCCCTGACTTTATTAAAGATGTTTGTGTGAACTTAGATCTTGTCTCTGGGTCATGCATTTGGGTTCTCCCGCCTACACCCCGCCGTGACACAATGGATATGTTGTTTGGAAAATGTTTGCAGGGGCAGATTGGTTGGACTTCATGTTGCTCCAGAAATGGGCTCTGATTTCACAATTCAAGACAAAGAAAATTATAAATCTAAATTCTAAATATTACATAGCATTTTATTCCGAACACATTGAGTCTTTATTTAGTTGATAGACCACTAAAGACACTAAGATAGTCCCTGTATCAGATTCAGTGTAGTTAACTTGGTTTTATTTTGTGTGACCAATAACAGGCTGCAAAACAGCAAGGAGGCTTGTATTATACAGCATGGTGAACTTACTCAGATATCTTTTCTTTATCTGGCTTCACTATCCAATCAACTGCAGCCATGCTGACAGAGGTTATCAACTCTGTAATTCAGCTCAGGGTTTTCATATTTGGCTTTTACCACATTCACATAAAAGGGGTGGCGGGTGGTGTTTGGAGAATAAAGCTAATCGCAAACATGATCAGCAGATCATAACAGTATTACAGTACAGTCTTAGCATTAAACTAACTACTCAACTACAAAAAAGTTGACATGACCCTGTGTGTGTGTATGTGTGTTTGTGTATGACTTTTCTGCAGCTACGTGGGTTGGAGGTGGTTTTATCCTGGGTGTGGCTGAGGCAGTGTACTCTCCGAAAATGGGCTTAATATGGGCTCTTATGCCCCTACATTACTCAGTGTCCTTCATAATAGGTAAGACAAGTCATACAATATAGAGACAAAAGGCTGTGTTGATCTTGATCATGATAGACATGTAGTTATTGTTTACGAGAGCTACAGCTGATTCACATTACACACAATGACAAAAGTCAGAATTTTGTTTTGGGGAGTTTATGTACTTGATATAAGCAATTCATAATGACATTAAACTGTCCAGAGTATCAAATTATTATTTAGAAAGGATGCAATGCAAACTGTGCAATACAAAGTGTACAATAGGTAATTCCTATACAATATAATGCTTAATATCTCATCCACTACTCAAGGTGGTCTTTTCTTTGCCAAGCCAATGAGGGATGAGAAGTACATCACCATGATGGACCCGTTCCAGATAAAGTATGGCAAAGTACTGAGTGGTGTTCTGGTGCTGCCTTCTGTGCTGGCAGATGTACTGTGGGTGGCCTGCACTCTGCTAAGCTTAGGTAAACATATATACATACCAAGTGTAACTACAACATTTCAATTAAAGCATTTACATCTTTGTGTTTTTGTGTTTAACAGGAGCAACTATGACTGTGATACTGGACCTGCCCTTTGCCTATTGTGTGTGGATCTCTTCAGCTGTGGCCATAATCTACACTTTGTTGGGAGGTCTCTACTCAGTGGCCTATACTGACGTTATACAGCTCTCTCTAGCTTTCCTCAGTTTGGTGAGTTACAGTGCCTTATGCAGAAGGACATGTTGATGTTAAAGGTGTACACATCTGCAGGTTTGTGAATGGTCATTCAACCTTCAGCTTGATAGTATGGATTGTTCTTTATCATTGTCAATGTGAGTCAAGTGAGCCATCACTTGATCAAATTTTACAGCATAGAAGTCATTTAAATAGGTGTCATCACAATCAGGTAGAATGTGATTTATGAAAGG
>CAFUXE010000710.1:949838-969795 GCA_903364295.1 Serranus cabrilla
TTTCCAGGCCCTTGGTAGTCTTTCTTTTCAGAGCTTCCACCAGAGGACGCTGTCTGCCTCCTCATCAAGAACAGCCCAGTTAACCTGCTATGCTGCTGCTGTTGTTATTGCCATACTGGGAATCCCCCCTGCTCTGGTTGGTGCTGTTGCTGCCTCCACAGGTGGGAATTTTGGTTAGAGATGACAGTCCTAACAGAAGCTTGCTTTGTGGCCATGGGATATTTTTATTATTTGGCCTAATTATTAAACACAGAAGTAGAAGTAAGTGGAAGATGCAGACTCCACACAGAGGAGCCTTAAGCCAGATTCAGACCCTGGACCCTCTTGCTGTGAGGTGACATTGCAAACCAAAATTCAAACAAATGTAATATAACGCAATAAATTATGTTATCTAATAATAACTTTATTTTTTCAAGTTGCTTACGTTGGTACAGAATTGCCTTTGACAGAAAAACCTTTATTTAACCCTTGTGCCCTCCTCCTCCTTTGTACCCTCTGGACACCTTCGTGGCAAAAATGTACACGCATAAAGAAACTGGTTATCAATGGTCCCTCTCTCCCTGGAGGTCAAAGAACACAAAAGCCCCTTCTCCCTACTATTTATTATATGGAAAATAAATCATTCTTGTCTTTTGTTTGGAAGAAATGATGAAATTGATGAGCATTTGATTTCAACGATTTGAATGATGAAATCTTATATATTAACTGGCATTTAAAGGGTTAAAATACTGAAAATTAGTGAATGTTTGGTAGTTTTGAAAAAGTCTAAAGTTGTTAAAGAGATTTATGAAAAAAAGCAGAAAGAAATATTAATGTATGGTGATTTAATAGCAGTTTTTATGTGCGTGTACATTTTTGCCACAAAGGTGTCCAGAGGGTACACAATTAATTATTAGAGTATAAAAGACATGTCAGAGTTAGAGACACTGGATTTAAAAAAAAAAGAGAGACAAATGTACAAAAATGCCAGAGGAAGGCACAAGGGTTAAAAAATAAAGCCCAGGTGTCTGTGTGAGTGCTATATTGATCTAGTATTCTTGCAAGAAGGTTTTACAATAATTCATTATCAATTCTGTTGTCCAGACTGGAACCTGACGCTGTACGGTTCTCCATCTCCATATGAACGTGGTGAATATGGTTTGGTCATGCCGCTGACCCTACAATATCTCACTCCGCCTTACATCTCAATTATCGGGATTGGAGCTGTGGCTGCTGCTGTCATGTCATCCACAGACTCTGCACTGCTGTCTGCAACTTCTGTTTTTTCTTCAAACATCTACAAGAACGTCCTGCGTAAACAGGTAAGAGTACAGGATGTTTATGGTGGTGGCTCAGTGGCTCAATGTGTCGTTAGAGATGAGGGTTAGGATGCCTTGTCATTTTCTAATTGTTTCTAATATAAAAAACCCCACAAACAAATCAAATCCAAATCAGTCCACTCAACACACTACTGGAAGTAATGGTGAAACAATGAAGTTTCTCCTTTTGTATCCCTAGGCATCAGACAATGAAATGAAATGGGTGATTCGGGTCACAGTGGTGGTGGTGGGTGTGGCTGGGACCTCCATAACCTTCTACACCAACAGCCCCCTGGCCCTCTGGATTCTTGGAGCAGACACCTCCTATACCCTTATATTCCCCCATCTGGTCTCTGTGCTCTTCTTTAAAGTGACAAATGGTTATGGGGCCATGATGGGATACATCATAGGGCTGCCCTTCAGGTTTTTGTTGGGGGAGAACGCTATAGGTCTTCCTGTTGTTATTCAACTTCCTGGTTGCACATTGGAAGATGGCGTCTATGTCCAAAAGTCCCCTATCAGGACAGTGTCCATGCTCTGCACATTGGTGACCATCTTAGTTTTTTCCTCGCTGTCTTCATTCATGTTCAATCACGGGCTGTTGCCTGAGAGGTGGGACATTTTCAAAGTAAAAGGTAATGTCACTATGTCACCTGTGGATCCCGTCACACAGAATCTCAAAGAAGACGCTGGACATGATGCTGAGAGTGACGAGAACAGGCCTGGAGTAGTTGCCTTACAGCCAATGATGCAGAATGGATCCTAACTGGTTGTCCTTCCTTCTGATAAATTGCTGGCCTGTTTTTTATTATTATAATCTTTATGGTGCCACCTCCTTTTGAGGCATAGCACCAATACCATAATTCCAACATTGTTTTGGATTACTTGTCTAAAGTGTTACATTACTGTTTCAATCCCTTGGGGGTGTATGTCTTCTAGTCTGTATATTGAAGTCATTTAAACGGCAAATGCCACAATATTACCATGAAGCAAGTCACTGAATCTTTCAGAACACATTCCTGCAAATCTTCCAAAATAAAAGCAGATGAAGCAGAAACAGTTGTTGTTTTGTCAATAAAACATAAAAAATGTCCAAAATGTCCAAAATCCAAAGATATACAACTCACAATGACATAAAGCAGAGAAAAGCTCAAAATCCTCACATTGGAGAAGTTGTCACTGAATAACACAGTGGCAAGAAAAAGTATGTGAACCCTTTGAAATTAACTATTTTCTGCATTAATTTGCTATAAAATCTTATCTGCATCTAAGTCCCAAGTATAGACAAACACAATGTTCTAACCTAATACCACACAACAATTATATTTCATGTCTTTATTGAACATATCCAATCAACATTCATAGAGCTGGTGGAAAAGTAAGTGAACCCTCAGGCTAATGACAGGTTAAGAGTTAATTGGAGTCAGGAGTTAGCAAACCTGGAGTCCAGTCAATGAAACCAGATTTGAGTGAGTTGTAGAGCTAATTTGACTAATAAAAACACCTCCTTTTCAAGTTTTGCTATTCACAAGAAACATCTCTCTGAAGACCTACCATTAAGAATTGTTGATTTGCAGGAGACTGGAAGGGGTTACAAAGTCATCTTGAAGACTTCAGGTTTTCACCAGTCCAGAGTTAGACAAATTGTCCCAAAATGGAGTAGATTGAATACTGTGGCTACTCTGCCTTAGAAGTGGGTGCACAACTAAGTCCATGGCAGGTCACCACACTGCAGGGTGATGCAGCAGGACAACGACCCTAAACATCGAAATAAATCAACTACAGAATGGCTTCAAAACCACTGAAAATGCCTTTTGTACTGGCCCAGTCACAGCCCAGACCTCAATCCAATAGAAATGCTATGGAATGATCTCAAGAGAGCCATTCACACCAGACATCCTAAGATCCTAATATGGCTGAGCTGAAGCAGTTCTGTAAGGAAGAATGGTCAAAAATGTATTAGTTTAGAAATATTGCACAACAAATTTGCACATTGGTTCGTTAATATCTCCTGGTAGGCGTTGGTCTACTGGGAGCAGTGACGGTTGTAGTCTGATAGATGCAAGGAGGAAGGACCTTTACTGACACACATTTTGGGCGAAGGAGCCGAACACTAAAGAGCTCAACATGTCCTGCAGAGGGTGGGAGTCATTCCCCAACACTGATGGCAGCTTCAACATTATCCTCCTTTTACTACCACCTCCAAAGGGTTGAAAGGGCATCCCTGGACTGGGCTGACCTTCTTCACCTTGTTAGGTAATAAAGTGGCCAGTGAGTGTACATGGGAACACAGACAAAGCTGCAGTGTGCATCCCAGGAATAAACTGTAGCTGTAACTGCAAGTATTGTAGTGGTAGACAGTCAGTGTCAGTGTTTTGGTAGTCAGTTTTCTCTTGGCTTTGAATCAGAAGCTGTTTTTGGATTTGTTTAACCTTTGTCTGATAGAACTGAATCATCTACCAGTGGGAAGTGGGTCAAACAAATAGTGCAGGGTAGGATGGGTCTTTTTGTATGTTGGCTGTTGGAATACAAGCAGAAATTGTTGGAGGTTTTTGTCTGAATGAATATCTTGTTCGATTCATTTAATCTACTAATTGATTGATCAATTTTGCTGAACCATCTGAACATTGACTACTGTTGGCTCTTTTATATTATGTCAGTTGTTGCAGGCTGCCTTGTTATGCAAGATATCGTCCAGTATTTACTCATATCCACGACACCAGCCCCAGTTAATTTTGTTTAGTGAAGGGGTATGAGTTGTGCTTTAAGCACGTCACCCACTGCCCTCCTACATTGCCCCTGATTTATATACTGTGTATCTGCTGCAAACATGCAGACAGGCTCGATGCCAACATACTGTGTCATTATCCTTTAGTCTCTAACCTATTAACATTAAGCTTAACTTGTTCTTCCAAAACAAATGTTTACCAGTGTTGTCTCTATGTACACTTAATATATGTAGAGGGCTGCAAAAGTAGGTATAGATGAGAGTGGCAGCAAACTCAAGACAGCATGTACACAAAGAGGTGTAAAACGAAGTTTGAGCTGGGAGCCACAGCAGCTAAAAGAGGTAGGTCCTATTATCATATTGTATTATGTAACATTAGTATTATGGGAAAGCTATGTATTCTATTAATAGCAATGAAAGAACAGATTCAGAGGTGAGGGTGAAGTAAAGCTCAGTGGTAATAGTAGTAGAACCAATAGAAAAAGTAATTTTTACTGGCTGGAAATAAACCTAAAAGTACTTTTAAATAAGATTCACATATAGTGTAAAAACAGCTGAATGTTTGAATTTTCAGTACATCAACAGTATTTGTATGTGAAGTCAGGAGTGCATCCAAATGTGTGACCTTTGTCCTTGCTCACTCTTGATCCAAGCGCAGTATTTGCATATATCCGTCTGCCTGTCAGTGTGCTCCATAGCGGTTGACCATCATGGCTTTGAACATCCTCGGTGTGGTTGCGGTGGTGCTGTTCTATATCCTGATTCTGGGGACCGGAGTCTGGGCTGCCCAAAAGTCCAGGAAGGCTGAGCAGAAGAGTCATGGAGGCCGGACCGAAGTGGTGCTCCTCGGAGACAGAAATATCAACTTGCTGGTTGGGATTTTCACTATGACTGGTAAATTGTTCTGTGCGGCCTAGAAATGTATCTAACGGTAGGAAATGATAGGTATCAGCTCTTTGCAACAGATATTTTGAGTTTGTTTTGTTAGTTTGAGTCATTTATCTCGAATACTTTATTGATTAGTGTCAGAGTGCGGGCTTACTCTAGACATGGGCCCTGATTTCATAACACAGGACACATGCATTACGCCAAATGAAATAACTATTTGCTTTATTTCTATACTGGGGGTGATAAATATTTACACTGGCAACTTTGCACATTGCACAAGAATACAATATGTTCTAATTAATATGTGTGTGTGTGTGTGTGTGTGTGTGTGTGTGTGTGTGTGTGTATGACTTTTCTGCAGCTACGTGGGTTGGAGGTGGTTTTATCCTGGGTGTGTCTGAGGCAGTGTACTCTCCGAAAATGGGCTTAATATGGGCTCTTATGCCCCTACATTACTCAGTGTCCTTCATAATAGGTAAGACAAGTCATACAATATAGAGACAAAAGGCTGTGTTGATCTTGATCATGATAGACATGTAGTTATTGTTTCAGTGGCCTTGCTCAGACCACACACATCTTAAAACTTAGCCCTCATTTTGATCTGAACAACACAACTGTAAAGTTGCGATTAAGACCCCATCTTTAATGGTTGCAACGCCATTTGACAAAATCTGTTCACCGAGAGTCAGATCTATAAACACCTGGCTCAAAACTGCTTCTTTGGAAGTAAACAAATAGAAGCACAAGGTAAAATCAATACCATCCACACACTATTGCAGTAAGTGCAACAGGATGCAGTGCAAACTGTGCAACAAAAATAAGAATGTTCAATAAATTAAATTAAATACAATGCTTAATATCTCATCCACTACACAAGGTGGTCTTTTCTTTGCCAAGCCAATGAGGGATAAGAAGTACATCACCATGATGGACCCGTTCCAGATAAAGTATGGCAAAGTACTGAGTGGTGTTCTGGTGCTGCCTTCTTTGCTGGCAGATGTACTGTGGGTGGCCTGCACTCTGCTAAGCTTAGGTAAACATATATACATACCAAGTGTAACTACAAAATGTAAATTAAAGCATTTACATCTTTGTGTTTTGTGTTTAACAGGAGCAACTATGACTGTGATACTGGACCTGCCCTTTGCCTATTGTGTGTGGATCTCATCAGCTGTGGCCATAATCTACACTTTGTTGGGAGGTCTCTATTCAGTGGCCTATACTGACGTTATACAGCTCTGTCTAGTTTTTTTCAGTTTGGTGAGTTACAGTGCCTGTCCATTTTAAAGTTATACAGAATCTGCAGGGATGTTTATTGACATACTGAATAAAACTCCACCATCTAACATGTAATCAACCTACCTTAGTATGAACCTAGTAACCATGGATAGTATCTACCTCTTTTTCATCATTGTGTCCAAATGTCTTCAAACATGTATAGTAGTGTGAGCAAAATGGGTCCATCAGTAAGAAGACTGGCTATTTACATATCTTCACTGTTAATACCTGTCCCCTGGTCTGATTTCCTGTGAAATAAGACAAAACAATTAGCTGCACGGTGACCGGAAAAGCCTGTTTATGTTTTTCCAGCATGTAGTTCGTTGGCCAATTAAAAGGAAGCAACCAGAAAATAAAATAATTGATCACCAAAACCTAGAAGCAACAGTGATAGACCATTGGCAAAAACACAAGTCAAACTTAATGGGTCATCCATCAGTCTGTGGGCCATATTATGACACAACTGGTTATAAGCCGATAAATTTAGCTTTGTCAACAAAATTACTATAACTGAGCAACATCATCTGCTTGTTGTAGGCTTACATGTAACCAAGGTGTATGGACAGAATCAAAACAAAGTTGGCTTTCATCATATGCGGTTATTAATCTTGTACAGCCATGAATTCATACATTACCTTATTGCTGTACATTATGTGAACAGCTTGGTTCAAAAAAGAAAAATTCCTTTCTTTTACTCACTTCCAAAACCAATTGTCAAACGAGCCAGATCAATATCTTTGTGGCACAAGGCAATGGTGCTAATTGAAAACGGTGGCTTCATTATGAGACACTACCACTTTTGTCCGCAGGAGTCGCCAAAACACAAAATTAAAGTGCTATAGTTACTAAAAAAGATACCACAATCCAGTTAAGGAGAGGGAAACACATAAAACCATGAATGTCAATTAATGTGATGTTAATTTGTTGTGTAAACACAATAGATTGAATTTAATGTGAAGTGTATTTTAACATCTGACAGAATAACTGACTTGTGCTAAGGTCTTCATTCTGCTGATCTTAATATTTATTTGCAGTGGCTGTGTGTCCCCTTCCTCCTGCTCAACCCCACATCTAAAAACATTGCCGAGACTGCTTTCAACCACACGTTCCAAAATCCCTGGGTCGGCACTCTGGAGCAGGACAAAGTCTGGAAGTGGATTGATGACTTCCTAATGATTGTAAGAACAGTATTCATCAGTATACTTTCCTGTTTTCATCCATAAGCTGAAAGCAAGTGTTGCAGATTTAAAATCAGTCTGATGTGATACTGGCTTTGTACACTGCACCGTCTAAATTTGGTGGGAAAGTACAGCCTCTCAGGAGAGGTACTCTATGGCACAAACAAACAACCAACTGATTTTGGAGAACATGTTTCCTGGTCTCCCCTCTGATGTCTTCTGATGCCTTGACTTTCTGTGAGTTTCCTAAACAACATGAAACTTTAATTGTAACTAAAGTAAGGCTAACCGCTTGTTTCTAACTGTATGTCAGCTGTTACCTGATAGCTGTTAGCTCATATAGGCAACTGCCATGATTTTGGAATGTTGGTGTTGAAGGCTGGTGTTGGGAGATCAGATGCTGTGTCTCCCGTGTTGTGCCAGAACCAGAGCTGGGCATGCGGTCAATGCATACCGGTACAGCTGCCTCTACGGAAATTATGGCAGAGGCAGAGAGACTGAAAACATTATGGGAAAAACAAAAAAGAGATACAAAGAAAAAGGGGAGAGTGATGGAGCAAGAGGCTGCTGGACAATGTCGGACTGGCTTCGGAGAGCTTTGTGAAATAAAACGCTCAAAAATGGACACCGAACTGGCATTCCTGCTGTTGGACTAGTAAGAATAGTAGTACAGTAAAAGTACAGTATAAACTGGCTTACTACAACATATGTTGTTGTACCAATTTGATGTTTGGTTGTCTTAGCAACGAAGTTGCAACAATGTTGTTAATTTGTTGTGCTGGATCTGGCCTCTATGCTGACCCTGAAAGCTGTGGAGTCCTGAGAAGACGATGCCAATTATTATGGAGATACTCTGGACTGATTGAGAAAGACATGTTGCAGTCAAATCCCCTTGCTCTGCGTTGGACGACAGCTCCAAGCGGCCATCTTTGCCTCATGAAGCCACCACTCCACAGACATCCCTTGCCTCTCAGTTGTAGATAAACTTGCAACCTACTAGCCTATATACTTACAACTCACAGGACTCTTGTGCACTTAAAGTCATTTCCCACTGGAGATTATTCAAGTTATTCTGATTCTGATTACAGCAATCCCAGCCACTGCTGCTGACCACAGCCATGTCATCATCAGAGCTCCCACAAACCTTGTTGTATATGGGAGCTGTATATGGGAGGTATATTTACCTAGGGGTTGTCAAATATAGTTTTTTCTGTGGCCAAAGTTCAGACTTTTTGCAAACATCCTTTCCACTGTTGACTGCCATCTATCTGCATATACAGGAAGTCTTTATATGGGTGCCAATGACATTCGACTCAGAAATTCATAGAAAATGAAACAAGTCTTTGAATTACTTTCTGAAACTAAGTCTGGGTGTTTCCAATTCCAACAATAAAAATGGGACATGAATGGTTCAGCTGACATTTTAGTTTGGTTAGTTAGCTGGAGAACTTTTGCTGCAACTGGCTACTGACTCATTCTGGATAAGGAGAGCCCTCCGGACCAAGAGAAGAGGCTGGCAGGCCAACCACTGGGACCAACGGCCCTCCTCAATCAGCAGGCCCTCAGCCATCTGTACCACCAGAGTCCAGGAGTTTGGGGCTGTGTCATTTTTTATCCTTCATATATATGAAGGATAAAAAACGACACTTGTGTATCAGTGTATATTACATTCTTACTTATCCTTCTTATCTTGTCCTCAACATTCATCTTCCTCCTCTCTTTTTCCAGGCCCTTGGTAGTCTTTCTTTTCAGAGCTTCCACCAGAGGACGCTGTCTGCCTCCTCATCAAGAACAGCCCAGTTAACCTGCTATGCTGCTGCTGTTGTTATTGCCATACTGGGAATCCCCCCTGTCTTGGTTGGGGCTGTTGCTGCCTCCACAGGTGGGAATTAGGTTAAGGACTAAAGACCTTTAATAGACCCTTACTTTGTGGGCGAGAGCTATTTATATTGTCGCTTACCACCAAAGGATCAGGACTACTGATGGCTGCTGTACATTACCAAGAGTTAATGTGACAAAGCATAGCTTACATTTATCACTGTAGGTGATAACAAATTTCCCCCCTTTGGGTTGCCCGTAGTTATCCAACATTTATGCTGATAAGATACCCGTATAGTTTTGTTAATATTTTGTTGAATTGTAAAGGCATACTATGCAGGATTGGTGGGTTACTGTTTGTAAACAAACAATTCAAATTTGCCTTGACAGCAGTGGTGGTCGTGCAAGTCTTGATACATTTTTTTCTGATTGTTTCACAGTGGTTATATACTATGGCACAAATAGCATATCCACACCACAGCCCAACATAGACTTTGTTTAGTCCTGCCATGAATGGTAAAAACCAGTACAATGAAGCTCAGCATATACACACATTACAATAACGTGCTTCATTGGAACCTCCCACAGATAAAATCGACTGCATTGTAATTTTTCTACATAGCACCTTTGGAACAAGAAGTCTGTCTCTAAAGTATAGTAGGACTTGGGTTTTTCGTAATACAAACGATGGCTAATGGATGATTGCCTGAAGGTGCAAAACTTTATTTTTTAGTGGAAAAGCGTAGAATGTGATATTGTCAAAAAAATGTTCCATACTTTTGTTAAGTTTTCTTCCCCACACAGTGTGATCTGGGATTTTTGTGAAAGAATTTTACAAATATGTTTTATTATTTCTGTTGTCCAGACTGGAACCTGACGCTGTACGGTTCTCCATCTCCATATGAACGTGGTGAATATAGTTTGGTCATGCCCCTGACCCTACAATATCTCACTCCGCCTTACATCTCAATTATCGGGATTGGAGCTGTGGCTGCTGCTGTCATGTCATCCACAGATTCTGGCCTGCTGTCTGCAACTTCTGTTTTCTCTTCAAACATCTACAAGAACATCCTGCGTAAACAGGTAAGAGTACAGGATGTTCATGTCAAGCACAATCAAATCAAATCCAAATCACTTAATTTAGGATTGTACAGGTATGTGTACTAATAATGAAGTGTTCTGTATCACTCCACGTCCCTAGGCATCAGACAATGAAATGAAATGGGTGATTCGGGTCACAGTGGTGGTGGTGGGTGTGGCTGGGACCTCCATAACCTTCTACACCAACAGCCCTCTGGTCCTCTGGATTCTTGGAGCAGACACCTCCTATACCCTTATATTCCCCCATCTGGTCTCTGTGCTCTTCTTTAAAGTGACAAATGGTTATGGGGCCATGATGGGATACATCATAGGGCTGCCCTTCAGGTTTTTGTTGGGGGAGAACGCTATAGGTCTTCCTGTTGTTCTTCAACTTCCTGGTTGCACATTGGAAGATGGCGTCTATGTCCAAAAGTCCCCTATCAGGACAGTGTCCATGCTCTGCACATTGGTGACCATCTTAGTTTTTTCCTTGCTGTCTTCATTCATGTTCAATCACGGCCTGTTGCCTGAGAGGTTTGACATTTTCAAAGTAAAAGGTAATGTCACTGTGTCACCTGCGGATCCCGTCACACAGAATCTCAAAGAAGACGCTGGACATGATGCTGAGAGTGACGAGAACAGGCATGGAGTTGCCTTACAGCCAATGATGCAGAATGGATCCTAACTGGTTGTCCTTCCTTCTGATGAAGTGTGTATAATTGGAGAAATTGCAAATTGAAGTTTTTTTTATTTTAAGCTGTTAATTGTTGATCATTTCTGATGAGGTAAACTGCTGTTCAAAAGGTTGGAATTACCTGTAATATTGATTTTTTTTTTCATCTTTCCTTCAGTATTGGTTATTGGCTATAAAAAATAATTCAGACACCAAATGTATCATCAACAATTGAAATAGACTCTAAAAGAACAATGATACTGGTAGACTTGTCCCTCCTTGAGGTCTCATGTCATCTTTCCATCCTCTGTCTATCAAGGCAAACAAACAAATTAGACTGGGCAGGTTGGGTAAAGTTGAATAATTTTTCTTACCCTTGCACACCTGGCCTATAACTATGTGAGCAGTAATAATTGTGTCAGCAGCAGTGCTTGGCAGGTTGTCAGTTTCTAAAAGTTTCATAACATGTTGGATGTAACCCAATATGGTTTCAAGCACTATGAGACCGTTTTTGTCAGTTCAGCAGTTTGTTTAAAGAGTACTAGCACCAGTGTTAATTTTGGCAGCTATTTTAGATTTATTCAGTCTTAGTCTTAGTTTTAGTCACATTTTAGACTTGCTAGCAAAGTTGCCACAAGTCAAGTCAATTGATTTAACGTTAAATGTACATGTCTAATTGCATTACAATTAGCAGCATTAACATTAGGACTCTTCATGTAACGTTAGTTAGCTAGCTTACCATGGCATAAATAGCAGTGTGGTGTGCCTTCGGACGTCTTTTCAGGATAGTGGTATTCTTCCCACGTAGTTTGTAGCCGCAGTCTCTCGGCTTCCCAGTACAACCTTACATTGAATTTTCATGCTGTATTAATGAAGACTTGACACGAGTGATGAGAGCATAAACCTATTTGGAAAATGTTTACTCTGATAATAAATGAAGTGAGAAGTAGGATACTGTACCATTGGGTCTTTTTGCTGGCGATTAGATATGATGCAGACTTAAGGTTGGCTTTTTGGTCTTATCAGGCCATTTAATGTTCGTCTTACTTTGTCTCTTGAGGAATGATCACTGCAAGAGTATTTCGCCATTCTGTCAGGATTCATCCTTTGATAATCCGTAAAGTAAGTTTGATCATATCAAATAATAATACAACAGTCTAATTTCAATGTGTTGTCTTTTGTCTTTGTTTATGTCGGTGTAAAAATAAAGGTGGTACTATGTTTGTATCACTGTGTTTTATCTGTGTATTTTCATGACCATACATTAATAATAATAATAGAAAAGGCATTTACCCCCTGTGTCTCATACAGAGTGCTTTGCTTGGTGTTATGTAATAACAACAAATCATTCCGGCATCTAAATTTGCACCTACATTAGTGTAACATAATCTTTGAAGGGAGATCATCTTCAGCAGCTGGCCTCATGCTACGGTTGGCTCTGTGATATTTAACAGGGCAGATTCATTCTGCAAAACAACCCACTTTGTAGATTATAACTGCAGCAGTGATCACTTCAGGGATGCCACAGTGGCTTAGCTGAATACACTGAATATTTTGTCTTAGCTGCAAAGAGACAGTAGCTGATTGAATAACATGTTTTAAGTTGACCTTTTGTCAGCATGAGGTTGTCACCATATCCTTGTGACACAGATGGATGGGGTTGTGAAGGGCCGAAAAAGGACCCTGTGCTAAGAAAAGGGTCAATCTATTTTAGAACAGGAAGTTTATAGACCTGCATCATAAATTTAGAAAATAATCCCTGACATACATGTCACTTTGTGATGAGTCTGGTGTTGTACAGATCCCAAAGCCAACCATGACACCAGAGCTGTGAGCCTTAAAGCCACTGAAGACGGCTGGTATACACTCAGGCCATACAACAAGATAGACATGCATGCACAACCTTAGACAGTTGGTGAACAAAGATAAAGAACCTCTGACCTACCTGACTGTCCTAATGAGTTATTTGAATCCAATCCCTGTTTTTCATAACTTTAACCAAGTAACCAAGTTTTTAACCTTAACCAAATAGACAACATGTTTAAAACAGTGAACGTGTGGCAGTTTCCCAACCTCAGCTACAACGGTCATATTACATAGGATATCATACAACCGTTGTGCATGACTTTTCTTAATATTATAATGAACCCATTGGAAAATATGTTTTAGGCACCTGTTGTCACCAGGCAGGCATGACTGAATGACTTCACTAAGACATTTGATCTGTTTATAGTCTATTGGCAATAATGATAGCAAATCATATTTTCTTCCATTTAACCAGCTGATTATTTATTTTTCTAACTCTTTGTCAACTTATTGTTGATCAGCCTTTCTGTCACTTCTTTGCATCAGCTGCTTAGCTCTGATATCTCTCAGTGAGTTTGTTTTCCCCGTCTTCCCTGACTTTTACATTCCCCAGGCCAGATCCCTTCATCTGTCAGAGCCCTTCTCTAAGTCTTGTCTTTTGGAACTGCTCTGCGTCTCTGTTTCTACTTCTCACCACATGTTTTTCCATGTCTTTGGCTGACCAAGTGCCCCCCACCCCCACCCCAGCCAGGGCCGGAGCGAGACCCAATTTCTCTGTTTCTTCATGATCATAAAAGTTCTCTGAATCTTTTCTGTCCCTTATCCTGAACCTGCCAGGGTCCTGTCCCTCTTATACAGAAAAAACCTGGTGTCTGGTTAACTGCATGTGTTGCAGTCATCTGTGTTTGTTTCTCGGCCTTCACTAAGCCTCAGCCCGACCCAGCACCTATCATATCCCCACCCCTCTCTTTGCTCCAGCCAGCGTGTCTTTATTCTCGGCCTGAGCCCTGGCTCTGTAACACACGCCATGCTGCCAACATTCTGCCTGTCTTCCAGTTATACCGTGTGTTTGCCTGATCTAACCTGCCTGCATGCTGACAGCTGCTGAAAGACCTTGTCCTTGTACACTGCCTATTGATTCTATCTGCTCTGTACTGGTGTCCGCATTGGAGCCAAACTTCATAAATGAGCTACCTGGTTCATGACAAGTTTAATGAGTTATAGTAATCTGTATCCCACCTTGGACTGAGGCCAGTCCTTTGACTTGAATAATTTAATTGGTGCTAAGAGTGGCCTTACACGTTCAGCCTAGTATGACTGCGATCTCTCAACACTATGATTAATATGAACTGATATGATTACAGTTATTTATTTAAGTGTAAACTTGACATTGCTGGATACATGTGACAAACCAAAACAACTGGAAAATATTTTCAGAGCCAGAAAGCTTTGGACAGTTGTGGCCTCCCCATCATCCATTCATTTCTGATTATGGACACTTTGTCAGGCATTAACCCACTTATACCATGGTCACTTGCCAAAGAAACAAGAAAGAACACCATTGATTTTTATTTGAATGCATATTGAAATGAAATCTAAAGTTTTTCCACAAGCCTTTCACTGGTAACACCTGAGGGTTAAACTAATACCTGGAACAAGAATTACCATCTCAAAAGGTTCTTATCCAATGAAAACATTGTTCACTACTGCAGTAAAAAGGATGAAGCTTGGATACATCTTGACAACAGGGAGATATTACAAATCTGCTCAGCCCACAGAACCCTTTGGCTCAGCTGTTAGCTAGGTGTTGTAGCTAATGTTATGCTAACAATTTTCAATTAAATTGTGTACGGTTGACAAAAAGTAGATATAATTTTGCAGGATGTTTAACAACAACACTAGCTCACTATCAATATCTAGAATTTCACAAATGTATGATAGGCCACGTGTACCATTTGCTGCAGCCTGAATTAGTAAGCATCAGTACTTTCAGAGGGGCAGTGTACTTCCTGCACCTTACAGTATCCATCTTGTTGTGTTCGGAGGAATGACAACACAACTAACAGAGGTTTGACTGTGTCCCTGTTGCTGTGGTTAGCAAGCTCATTTGTTTAGAACAGTGATCATACTGTTTAACTGGAACTTCTTAGTACCTGTCCATTGTCAGGAATGAATGCACACCCTGCAGCCAATCAGAATTGAATATTCAACCAAAACAAGGTAAAAATACTTATGAAAAGCATACTGGGCAGAAATATTTGCTTACTGTTTGCAAACACAACATTCCCCTTGGCCCCTCCTTAGCTCATTGAAAGTGAAAACAAATGTCAGATTCATTCTCATTTCAAGCATACTTTGTCTGGATCTAATTTGTCTCACTTTAACTGTGTTTTTGCACCATGTCTGCTTCAAAAGGGTGATGCCCAGAAACATAGTGAATTCAGAAACATGATGGGGAAAAATACAGGCAGAAGACAGGGTCTCTGCAGTTAAAGATATGAGTTGCTGATAGTGGATATTATTTAGTCATGTAGCCTAAATGACACACTTCCTTTTTGACTCATTCAGAAGACAGATGTAAAGATTAGACTAAATGTTATTTTTTATGATGACTGCACTTCCCATTGTAGTGTTCTAATATATTACTGTGAATTTTGTTTTAATACAAAACCCCAAATTTAACCAAGTGAATAAACACTTTAGTCACATTTAGTAGCAGTTTCTAAGACAATGCTTTTAGACTGAGCAATTGATTTTTGTTTTTGCTAAAGACTTTTGGGGAACATTGTCACGCATTGTGTGTAAAAGATCCGTGCATATTGTGTGTTTCAACATGGTACAGTTTGTGAAGTGTTTCCTCTTTTTCAACACTTTTGCAATTGTATATGTGCTGAGGGGGCAGACTATATGATGTTGCTAAACTTTAAAACCACACTGGCATGTCACAGACTATTGCTCCTGTATATGTCTTAAGGTATTACAATTTCTCACATCCCCTTCAAGGGTGATGACACAGGATGTCTGGCTTTTCAGAACTATTCTAATTATCCAAAAACATCTGCTTTCTTTGGTATTACTTGCAGAAAAAAGGGTTTCATAATCACGCTTAGAGTGCCATTTGTAGTTTTGATTTTATATAGCCTTTCATAAGTGTTATAAAGTGTCAGTCTATGTCTATGCTCTGGTGTGGTCATTGATTATGGCCAGGTCCGTAATCATTAAGTTCCAGTAGGCTTTTATAATGCAAGAAGCCAGTCTCCTATGTACAAAAGTACTTTGTGGTAACAGAGGAAATACACTACACACACACTCACGCACTAGAGACGTCATGGAAAAACACCACTACAGTGATCTCTCTCTCTTTATCTCTCTCTCTCTCTCTCTCTCTCTCTCTCTCTCTCTCTCTCTCCCTCCCTGGCAGAGTGAGCCAGCTGGTTCTATGTGTTCACTATTGACAGAGAAGCAGCTGCTTCCATTATAGATTTATGTTAGCCTTTACGTACCATGCTTGAATCTGAATCTGATCAAAATACGTCATTGTCACCTTTCAGGCTGTCAATGTTTTGCATCTTTAGCTATTTTGTCTGCAGCCTCTATTGAGTAATGGCCTGGCAACCATCATGAACTGAGAAGTGAAACATTCCACTCACTATTACTCAATAACTCATGGAAGGTGGCAGGTATTTATCAAACACTTTCATTAAATAAAAACCAAAAATGCATAAAAATACAATCCAAGCAAAGTATTGAAGTCACAAAATTTTTTTCATGATCTACTTTATAATACATTTACTAGTGACCGCATTGTCTGAACTGCCTCCAGTTCCTTTTCACATTTGCATCAGCCCCGTTCTGCATCTGCAAGTAGGGACACATTTTATTTGAATTAAAACTTTCTACCTGTCATCAAAACAATTGTGGTTTTGATGAATCAATTAGCTGTTCTAGCACAGAGTGTCCCACAGCTTTAAATGTCAAATGTCCACTGGCCAATGAGAAACAAGTAACTTTTGTCAGATGTTAAGGTAAAGAGGGAAAGTTAAAATTACAGTTTCAAAGACAGAAATGCAGTATGTGTGCATGTGTGCATCCCATGTGATGCATGTCATTTTAGTGTTAGCAGTGCACACAGGTATTTGTAGGTGTGAGAGTGTGTGTGTCCTATCACGGTCATAGGGTTTGTTCCATTGAAATTGTTGGCTACTGCTGCCAAACACCCACTGTTCAATGATAAGGAGCAAAACAATGTTTGTGATGAGTCAGTTCAATTCACAGCTGAAATCTAGAGACACCTAAGACCCACCTACTAATCAAACAGCAGGGTGCTGATCACACGTCAGTTTTCAAACAATAAAAAGTCAAAGTCAAATCTCAAATAGAAACAGGATTTTGGATTCCGCCAGCTTTTTAACTTCATTCATTAGCCAACGTGTCAAATAAGCAATTCGGAATTTTTGGAAAGTTCACTTTGTCTTTCTGCATCTAGGCAAGTGAGCCAATGTGTCATTTGTATAGCAACTTGATCTAATGATCTATAGTTATAGTATATAGTGTTCATGTCCCACGTGAAACCAAAACTAAATGTTGTTATATTTAGTTACATAACAAAGTCCTGTTACGGAGAAACTAACTAACTTGGAGAAAAAGAGTGTTAAATATTCCTTTAAACATTTCAATAACTTAAATATTCTAAAGAGCTGGGGTCCTTAGCTAGTGTAGTTGGATTTTATGTCATATTAGGCTATTTTGTCTCGATTGTTGAGTAGGCACCTGGGAACTGAGCATAACTTAGCAGGTCTGTGCAAATGTCTGGTTGTACAAAATAATGGCAGTGAGAGCTGCTCCAAGAACCGACCTCTTCTCCTCTGGATTCTTGTCTTTTGTTGTAGATTAGTTTGAATCTTATTTAAATAGTAAAGACACAAAAATCTGCCTGAGCTTTTTTCAGTGGTGAAAGGACCTGTCAGTACAAGACGTGTCTTTCCAGCTTAGCATGAATGTTAAGTATGGGGCATAATGTTGCATAATGTTGTCACCAGGAATGCTTGACAAATTTATAGTGGCTTGTGCATGATTAGTTTACAAGGCGTTGTCAAGGGTGTGGTTAAGTGGGAGTGTACATCAAAGAGAATTGACATTTAACCCATCAACAAGGATTAAAAAGGTTCTCGTATCAGATCGTTTCTCGTCCACCAACAATAAAACTAGTGTTAAAGCACAATTGCTAACAGTGTTTGATCTGCCTCAACAGTATGACGCCTTTAACAGTAATCTCTGCCTTCCTTACAGGAAAGTGTGCAAACACAGTAGACACTGCAGCTTCTCTGAGCTGAAGCTGTTGCAACACACAAACCAGCCAAACTATGAGCACTTTTCAGAACAAAATGAACAAATCAAGTAATGCTGTCATTTGATTATATCATTTTCAAACCATCAGTTTGTAACTGGAAAGTGGTGCCAATAATGTAAAATCAATTTATTAATAACCAACGTGTCTACACACAATCGGCAGCAGAGTTGCTTTGCTCCAGGTTGAGACATTGTTTTCTCTAGGAGGCAGGTTGCCATCTTGCGTGTTACACATAGCTTGAAAATTAACCTTGTTTGCTGACGATTTCAAAGCATATCCAATCAGACTGCACACTGAGAAGGTATAACACAGAGAAAGCATCTTTAAGAGAACTAAATAATATGGAGTCCAAGAATAAGTGCGTTAGGCCTTTTTGCCTGAGTTAATCTAACTGTTTTAAGTTATACTGACACATTGGCATTGAGTTGGTATGCTGCTGATTAAACTAGCGTTGAATGCAGACACATTACAATAGCTACTTCAGCAGCACAAGACACTCACACAGCCTCACATGTAGTAAAACAGAGAAAGGTCTTGATTAGCTTTCTCTACCAAACAACCTTTTCGTTCAGTCTGGTTATCATTGGTCCGTCATGGTACCATTAGCTCTTATGCCAGCCTTTTAGAGCAAATTACATATAATGGCATTGCATGTCCATGGTGGACTGACTTGCTGGTTTCTTTCTGTTTATATTTGAGGGGAACTTCGAGTCCACTGTTTAACCTCTGGCTTCAGCAGCAGAATTAAATAAAAACTAGCACTGTGTGGTGATTTCTTGGACACAGAAGCGCACATAGCACCAATCAGCCCTGCTTGCCAGGTCACAGTGGCTGACAGAGTCCCACACAGAGCCAGGCCTCTTTTTATCTTCGACAGCGACGAGAGCTGTGAGCCAGCTAGGCTTGCTGGCTCACAGCGAGAAGAAGTCCATAATATCCTCTGTGTGTAAACTAGAAAGTTGTTTGGATTTCTGTAATACTGGTCACAACTATAACATGAGACAAAACAGAAGCTGTTAGGTCTCCAGGAAAGGAGCAGAAAAGAATGTATTAGTCTCCCTGTGGTCTTTCACTGACCGCAATGACTTTACACCAGAGCCTGAGTGATACCAGATCTTTGAGGCAATGCTGATGCCAATATTATGGAATAAAAAACTCTGAATTCGATATATATTGGCCGACAATCCTACAGTGCGCTGTTTGTTTTGTAAATCTGCTGTTTTCCAAATGGCAAAGGTTACTTTTTGGTTGTTTTGTGTTGGTAAATGTAATTATTCTGCTGATTTATCAATTCACCCAATAGTGATGCAGCTATTTTAATTTCCTTTCACAAGCTGTATTTTACCAAAGTAACTAGAAAGTTCCTGTCCCCTGTGACAACTGATACAATGGGGTTGACATCGCTTAGAGCTGCTGCAGTAATGTCACAGTAACACAAACTGTGTTAGGACCAGTGTTGGAGAAAGTTACTTTTAAGACTAATTTGATACATTACTAAGTTACTCTTTATTGAAATAACGAGTATTTTCAAAGTTACTTATTTAAATGCTTGTGCCAATTGGTGTGTTGTCACGTCTAAAATAAAGAAATACCATCACTACCAACTGTAGGAGAAAACATGGAAGACATAACATCTTCAATTTTATGTATTAATTTATCTATTGATCATACAAACCACGATCACTACATAAAAAACTGTTTCTTATCTACCACAAAGTAAAGTGCACATCGTTAAATACAGGTAACTCTGTTAAAGTTGCACACTATAGCAAATGGTTATCTGCTTTATTTACACCTACAATAGTTTTTTTTTTTTTTTTAAGATATTTTTTTGGCATTTTTATGCTTTATTAGATAGTG
>CAFUXE010000710.1:971029-990164 GCA_903364295.1 Serranus cabrilla
GTTTAAAATTCAACAGAGCTAAAAGAAATGTAGATCGGCTGCATTCCCTGTGTGCACTGCCTTTCAACCTGAACAAACACAAACAATGATGTACACACCCTGATGTCCCTCGAAAATGGAGTGGGTGGACTCTTTCGTTCCCCTTGAGGGTTTTTAATCGGAATTTGTTAACTAATTATGTAAAAATGGAGGCTAATATAAAACACATAACTACTGAGGCACTGTTCCTAATCAAATGCCAGAGGCCGAAAACCTTGGCGGATGTAATGAAAGAAAAAGGACAACAGCTGAGTGCAATTAATGCAATATAAGCGCATTGTCACTGAACATGTCAACATGCTGATTATTGCCTATTGTCACCAATATTTCACTAGTTTCGGTGTACACGACAGATATCCGGGCCAAGACTTTAGTCCTGCATGCAACACTCATTGTTTATAGTCTAATTAGTGTGTTGAGAGATAACATTGATTGAATAGTAGTCCATTTATTATGGACATATAATTGCAGACAAAGAAAAATAAGCTACAAATATTGCTATTGGCTAATGCATTCTACCTCTTTTGCACGCAACACAAGTGTTTACCTGCATGCAACCAAAGCCTGCTCAAACTTTATAGGTCAGTAAAACTGCAATATAAAAACCACCACTCATTGTGGTCATTTTCCGCTCTGATCCCCCACACATTACTCCAGTCAGCTCAGATTTCCCTGTAAATGCCATAACAAAGATGCCCACCGTACCGGTGTCGCTTGGTATACAATACCAGCTGTAATAGAAGTAGACATATTTCTGTTAGGTTGCCATTTGCATTCATAAGGGCACTCATTGTGTTTTTGTTGTGGTTTCAAGTTCTACTGGCATGGAGATTAAATGTGAAGGACTTAGTATTGCCAAGTATCAGAAGACTGTGCTGGTGCCATGTCATTAGGAAAACACAGAGATGGCCATGTCACAGTATACTGCAGTTTATTTCACAATGTTCACATTCAAGCTCCATCAGGTTGCACAGGAATTATGAGTGATGATATAGATAACTCCAAGGACAACAGTTGTTGTATGCATGGTCTCCACAATGAGACCCTTTTAAGCTTGGGAGTACTTCAGAGGTATCATAGTTCACTTGTTGGCTTCCCTCAGTAGTCTCCTTCATGCACGCTCACTCAGTTTGCTGCTCTATGCAGATTTTAATTCAACTGAAGATGTTCAATGACTTAGAATTCTTGTGTCCTTTCCCTGACTTGTGATTTTCAAAAATCTTTAAATTAGTTGCTTGTCGCGTCTTAGTGTCTTTCAGAGCGTATCTATGTTCAAAGGGTCCCCAAGTCATTATTCTGTTAACACACACTTTGATTAATATTTATCCCATTTAAAGGTTGAATATTCAATAAACATTATGTAGTGATCCCTAACCTCTTTCAGAATTTTACCTATTTAGAAATGGCAACAGTTGGATGTTGGAGCTCTTTTACCCTAATCTGAATTTTGACCTCTCTCCTAACCTTAACCTGTTTTGAAAATGCCAATAGTTGAGTTTCTCACCTTAATTTAAACCTAACTACTACTGAATTGTTTTCCCTCCCTTTTATATGTTTTGATTTGAGTAACTATCATCCAGATTAAGAGCTATGCCAGTGCAGTTTGAATGACTCCAGGGCCGGTTCAGAGCTTGGTTTGTGCTGGTTTGCAGTTGGTTCAACTTCCAAACCAGCTCCGAACCTGTGTGCTTTTCCACAGACTCGAGAGCCACTGTATATGTGTGTATACATCTCCGCTCTCTCAGCAAGCATAATAACAACAATGGCGTATCACATTGTCTCCTTACAAATGTTGCTTCTGACTTTGTGAGCCGACATTGGCCTCCAAACTGACACGACTGATACAACACATTTGTGCAGCTTTTCTTGATCACTATTGATGGCTATTACACTGAATGTAAGATGTTAATGTTGGACTTTGTTGTAGGCTAACGCTAGCCCTTATCAATCACATTGCATTTAAACAAATCAAATAAAATGAATGATGGTCTTTTGTTTGCCATGTTGGTCATGATAATCCAACCCCGGCCCCTGACATAAGTGTATCTTGGTTCAAGACAGGCAAAGACTTGGTGCCGCTCTCGAACCAGTTTTCCTGGCCGAAAGCGAAGAACAGGTACAAGCCCTGGAACTGCTTTGGTCAAAAAGGGGGATTTATTACGTAAGGTAAGAGGACTTTAATCCTGATAAATACCCCTAACCCAAACCTATGTCACATTTGACCAATACAAAGCTGGGGAATGTATTTTTCATTGTGTGTTATATAGAAATGGTAAACATGGGAACATAGAATGTGTCAAATAAAGCTACATTTAATACTACAGTCAATTAAAAGCCCTATCATGGATAAATGGGGTCACGCAAAAAAAGTAAAAATGTTTGAGATACACTGGTGGTGAACGTCATGAATATGTGAAGAAGCAGATGACCAGAGTTGTGTCCCAACTAGGCCTGCACGATGAATCGTTAAAAAATCGCGGTCTCGATTCACCCCGTATGCAATTTAACTCTTCATTGATTTCGGTTCTCATTAAACTC
Organism: Serranus cabrilla; assembly: GCA_903364295.1. NCBI lineage: Eukaryota > Metazoa > Chordata > Actinopteri > Perciformes > Serranidae > Serranus > Serranus cabrilla. The sequence continues at coordinate 973,607 of CAFUXE010000710.1, forward strand.
TACAAGCCGACTGCATCCGCATCACAAACGCGACTGCGAGTTAAAGCGCTCCGACGCGCTGCCTGCAACCCTTTCCTTTCTCTGTTCTCTCAAAGCAAGGCTTCACCCTCAGCCAATGACAAAGCGCCTTGTAGTCACATGTTTCGCTCGTGAAGTGAACGCGGTAGTTTGGAAAGCTCGGCGACAGGGTAAACAAGATGGATGAAAACGCAGGTACTAACCGGCCAACCCGAACTCGTACCAAAAAGGCTCCCATTCGGTTGTCTGGAAGTATTTTGGATTTAAACTAGAAGACGACCGTCAGTCTCAAGTGATTTGCAAAACATGCTTTTCCATCATTGCTGCAACGCAAGGTAATGCGACCATGAAGTGCAATATGATGAAGCCGTGCAAGACACGTCCACTGCCAGCTATGTACACGAAAGTGCGCACAGATGTCCAGGCACAAGATGACGCGGATTAATTTGCTGCAATGACCAATTTATGGTCCCGCAGAAGCATGGAACCGTACATGAGCCTGACGGGGCGAGTGGACCAGGCTCCAAAGTTTCGGTCATAGGCTACATCTGGCAATTGGTGAGTCTCTCTCTCTCTCTCTCTGATTGACAAATTTAAAGTGGCTTGTGCATGATTAGTTTACAAGGCATTGTCAAGGGTGTGGTTAAGTGGGAGTGTACATCAAAGAGAATTGACATTTAATCCATGTTGGTATTTTGATGGATTAAATGTCAATTGTGATTCATATTTTTCCCTGAATCGTGCAGCCCTCGTCCCAACTGCTTTCCAAACTTCCTGTGCCTGTATGTGTTGTGTTCTCCTGACAGGTGGTAGTTTCCTCTGTCATAAGTGGCTGTAGTTTAACAATTGTTTTATGAGTTTGTTGTTGATACAATCATATTTGCTGCACTTGATATGTGAATGGACTTGAAAAACCCCAGTTATGTTTGTGAACGTGTGACACATACAGTGGTTGGCAGCACAAATAGTGCTGCTGGGAAACCAGTTCTATCATGTTAAGTCAAGTACAACTTAATAGTTCATACAGTTCCTTGTCATTCCTTCCTTAAAGGATATGCAAATAGCATGACCTAAATATAGTAATACAGTCCCCCTACAGCCATAGTGCATTGCATAGTGCTACATACTTATATAAGACTTATATAAGTATATAGCACCCCCAGGCCACACCAACCAAGCACCACAGTCAAGTGGAAGATTTTAGGAGACAGACAGCCTGTGAAAGAAGCCGTTGGCATTGTTGTTGCTGTTAGTATCAGGATGTGGTTGCTCTTGTGATTGGCGACACAGTTTGGCAAAAGTATGGGAGCACTTTGACATTATTAAAACGAAACATCCTTTTGAACATGGTGGTTATATTGGCCAAAAGGCATTCAGCCTGTCTACCACTGAATGTACGGAATCTGTGGCCATTGCAGAGCCTGGACTACGGCCTATAATTTGCAGTCTAATAACAAGATGACAAACACAATATTCCCTTTATAGCTGGATAACAGTTCTGTTAATCATTTTACTGTTTGGTAAACTTTGATTAACGTTGGATTTTGTTTCCAACCATTCCAACCAAAAGCACAGGTGTTGCTATTTACACTAATGGTGGTTCTATTCAAGTCTCCCGGTGAGAATGGCCAGTCAGCATGCACAATACCACTGTGATACACGAAAAGAACCACAAATAACACTGTGATTGAGATGTATTCTTGATCATCATATTAAAGAAGTTAGGTTTAAGGAGTCATTTGTCTTCAACTTCCTTAGCTGGTGAATTGGAAACCATTGAAATAGAATTGGCCAACATTTCACCACTGACACTGCTCTGTGTGACTGTACCATGCACTAAACTTTATGTAATATCTACTTAATCTCACTGTGTATCAGGGCTGGGCTGGGACAAAAAATCAGCCCTAAAAGCAATCTTAGCACTGCCTTGAAAATGTATGCCAACTGTAGTACTCCTTAAGGACACTAAATGTAAAATGATAGGTAGGATATGTTCAGATATATAGGATGACCCTCATCACAGTGTCAATGAAAACACATGCAGACAGGAGGAAAGCAACCTATGGGTAGCAAAGTAAGCCCATGAGTCCACATTTTATCAGTACAGGAGGAAAATATGGAAGTACACACATTGACAATGCAGTGGAAAACCTATGAGTTGCTTACTGAGGTGACCTACTAATGCTTGGTAGGCAAATGTTTACATATAGAAAAGGGGACCCTTAGTTGGGCAAACATACCTCGCACAGATATAAATAGCCTTCCAGCACATACGGCAAACACTGCCACACTAACATTATAACCCTCACTGTGCAAGTAAGACCAGCACTGTTACAGTGCCTTTCAATTAACTGTCTGTGACCAAGTAGCCTTTCAGCAGAACCTTAACTGGTCAACTCCATTAAATGTACAGAAGATTTATGTGCAGAGCTAACTCCTGAGATATGCTTGCTGTAAACAGTGCGATTTTGTTCACGTGATGGTGTCTCATGTAGTGAATTTAAAAATTAAAGCTACACGTCCACAAGCACATGCAATAAAGGTACAGTCAGTGTGAGCACTATTCATCATTTTTACAACATGCTTGATTAAAGTGTTGGCCATGTTTGTAATTTACCTACAAGTCTTGCAAATAGTGCTCTGAGATTGGTAGCCTACACACCTGTGCATGCTGGCCTGCTCTCACCTAATATGAATCCTTGTGCTAAAACTTTTTAATGAGTAAGAGGGAATAAATGGAAGAGGGAAAACGTGCTAAATACCTTCAAAAAGTAGCATTACCAAATTGTATAGTCGCTTTTTTAAGATGAGCTGTTAAATGAAAGCACTGTGCCGAGGGGAGGAGTTTAAAGATGTGATTGTGCCAGACCAGTGTCAGTTTACAAAAGGGAAAACAATTGGCTGATATACTTGTTTTTACAGTTGTGGCAGCCCCACAGGCAAGTCGGCCCACATTGGGAAATTACCTGTACTGACAGATGGCCTGCTGCTCCCCTGCAGCCTACAACAACCTACCTGACACTGATCACCGCTGGCTAAACTTTCTAGCAAGTTTGTGTGGATTGCAGATTATGGCTTTTTCTGTGTGTGCGCACTCACACCTTTACAACAAGACCAAAAATAAACTAAAAGGACATGGCCCATACACCAATCAAGAAATGAATTAGCTATTGTTTGGATGTTAGTGCACACTGAGCCTGCTTTTGTCTTCGTAAAAGCAACAGCACAAGTACACATCAGACACAAAGCTGAACACGTTTAAGACTTTGAGCCACAGTACACATTTAATTGTATGTTTATAGTAATGCTGCTGTTTAGCACAGGGGCTTTGCCCACATTTAATCAAAAACACAGAGATTGGCTCAGAGAAAGAAACCATAAATGCCCTGAAAAAACCCCGAAGTAAGTTCTTAGCTGTAATGATGTTTATATCTCTTGATGGAGTGGATAAAAAGTCTTAAACATCCTCTGTGGTCCAGTGCATCTTGTACATTTCTTGTGATTCTTACGTGTCAACAAAACTTTGGCAGATAATGATCAGCCTGTTCCTCAGTCTAAGTATCAGCTGTAATCTAGTGGTGTTGTTCATGCAAATGTTGCAAATGAGGAATGTTACCAGAAGTTAGCTCGCTTGTCAGCTCTGTTTCTCTATTTGTAAGGTTTTTGTTTTTGGAAAATATTCCTGTATTTTAACCCTTTTAATCTACTATCATCTAATCTTGCATACAGCCAGCATTAATTTATTGTCATAACTATCCAGTGAATTGAAGTTAAAAACAACAAAAATAATAAACAATGATTTCAAACATGAATAATAAAATAAATCAGATGAATGAATAGAGATAAATAAATAATAAAAGTGGAGAACTCTGAGATGACTGTAGTGACTTTCTCAAAAAGTGTTAAGAATGAACACCACACTTCCCCAGATAGTATATCGAATTTTCCTTAGATTCCCACAGGACATAATTTCTCTGATCCAGTGTGAGTGAGTAGGAGTCCTTCCATTCAAAGAAGATAGCTCGTAGAGCCATCAGATTATTAAACGCCAACACGTTCAGTTTTACTTTCGGCTAATCTAAGTCTGGAGCAATGCCAAAAATGGGAGTCAAGGGGTTTGCCTCAATTTGGTGCTGCAGGGTTCCTGAAATAGTTTGAAAGACTGAAGTCCAAAACTTAAGTAAGACAGGACAGGGCTACATGTAGTAATTACTGTCATGTTTAACAGTTCACCCTATACAAACAGGTTGAACGACTTAATGTACACAATAAACTACTGTTAGCGGCAACAATAAATCAAAGGTTTACTTGAAGGGTTTATTTTAAAAACAAAACTTGATGCAAAACTGAACGCAGTTTCATTTTGAAAGATTTAAAATAATAATGAAACTGGACACTGTTATGTTGGTTACGTAGAGGGTGGCGTTATAATCTGACATTGATCCTCTGGGCCCAACAAACTCTCAGTCTAACCCTGAACTCTGAGTTGATTTAGCCTCAGATTTCTAGTTACTAATCTGAGTTAGTTCAATCAACTCAGAGTTAAGCGTGTGCACCACTACTATAAAAAGGCAGCATTAATGGAGCATCGATATTCTGATTCCCCATGGCAACAGCTAAAACGTTTGTCATGACTTTACTTTATCTCCTTAACTGGAGATCCTCATGCTGAAGTACGGTGGTTTCAAACACATTTTTAGAAAAGAAAAAGCTGCGAAGGAGAGAGAATTGGCGTGGGAGAAAAGTACTGCTTGAGTCAATATGTAAATTTGAATTTAGATTATTTATTTCAGATTTAATCACAAGTATAACACTGCTGGTGAAAACTGGCCAAATGGTAATCATCTAGTCAGGTATTTCATCATGGAAGAGAAAGGAAAGAAGGTGGAGTTAGTTTTTTCTAATGATAATTTGGGTACCGTGGTGAGATCGATCAGTTTTTGAATGTTTCAGCATGGTTGAATACAAATGCTCTTTTACAGTTAAATCAGAGAAGGTGAGATCATGCTGAGGGTTAAAAGGAAGAGATCTAGTATTATATTCACCACACCTGACAAACCCATAGAAAGCCAACAGTATGGTATCAATATATAGTGAAAAACAACCTTGCCTGTAGGACGTGCCTTTTTAAGGCCATTGAGGAGCAGCTAAACAGAAGGATTCCCAAGAAGCCTCTGGGACGCCTGGTCTTGGCATCTAATATGGAACTGGATCTCTGCTGGAATGGCTTTGATACTTTGCCCTAGAAGATTGTTCATTCACTGTATTTTCATTTGAATTGCGCAAACTACAGATATGCCTATTGGTAAAGAACTAAGGGGGAGGCTGGCACAGGAGGAAGAGAAGAAATACCAGGCTGAATTGACAGCATTCATCTGAGATTACAGAGTCTTTAAGATTCTGAACAGAATTAGCCAATGTTAGCTAGTGTGAGGCAAATGAACGGCCATGACAGATGATGTGAAAATTAATTCGACACAGGAGAGATAAAAAATCTCTTTTAGTAAGGCGTTGCAAAAGATTGATGAATGGATGTAGCTACTTGAAGTGAGGTATTTATTTAGTTGACGGAGCATGACATAACATAGCTACACACAGAAGTTAATTTACATTACTTCAAATAACAAAGTTGACTTTTGGTTTCACACGAGACATGAACACCTGCCTCCTGGGTCAAAGACTGTGTTTGACTGATCCACCGACCATACGCGGGCCTTGTTGTTCTTTACACTGTCGTGCCACTTCTGCCTAAGCTTCATAATTACTGCACTCACCAGAAAACATCTTTTTTTTTATTTTTACAGCAGTCCTTAGTAGCTCTGTATCACATAAACCACTTGTTTAAAACTTTAACTTGAGACTGTTTCACAATGTTAAATAAAATGGGCATACACCGTATGTTGAATTAGGATGTGTGGTATGTGGAGGTGTTTTTTGTTATTTTAAGTGATTCATTAATGATTATTAATACAATGAAATGAAAGGGGAACTATAGTATTGCTGTAGTTTTTATTTCTTGTATTCCTTGTTCTTCATTTGTTGTCATTAGAGGGAGTAAAGAAGCAGCAGAGTGGTATGCAGTGGTTTCAGGGCAGACATCTTACTAAAGACAGTGCCAACTTGTTGCAGCAATACCCAGTACATCCAGGAAGCACTTTGTTTTGTACAGAAAACGAGGACAGGAAAAGAGAGGAGGGAACAAACATGGCCAGTGTGAACTTGTTTTCCTCTCTGATGCATCATTCACAGGCAGCACCATTGCACAACTTCTTTGTGCTGAAACCGTAGTGGTTCTCAGGCACATACAGATGGACTGGAGCCTAAAGGCATCAGTCACTGTCAGACACTGTGAAACGCAGCAGGTAGGTGAGAGAAAGTTTTAGGATAGGTGAACGTAGAGAAAAAGAGCTGCAAAAGAGGACACAGAAGGTGACATCAGGCATTGTCAAGTCTGCAGTATGTTGACTGTAAACATTAAATGTGTTCCAGGCTTAACCCCTGAGCGTTCAGACAGCCCACAGGAAGCCTGACTTTTCTCCCACATACTTAAGTGGGAATTAAATCCTGCTTTAATTTTATTAATTAGCTCATTAATTAATTTTTATGACAAATTTCAGACTAAAGCAACTTCAGCTTCACTTTATGCTCGGTACAGATCGCTTCGGACCAATGAAATTGTCAGGGCAGATGAGCAACAGTAACGTTATCAGCCACGTCACTAAAGAGCCATTGGGTTTGTGTACAACGAACATGGCTGCCGCTCGAGAGGTTAGGTGTGTTGATTCTGCCATTGACTCTGTTTTACAAGATATCAACAGCAAATTGTTTTTTAAATGTGAAAAGAGAAACGCCATCAAGGCATTTGTAGATGGAAAAGATGTTTTTGCCGCCCTTCCAACTGAATTCGGTAAAAGCTTGATTTATCAGCTGGCTCAGATGGTCGCGAAGAAGTTGGGACACAGGGGAAACCCAGTGCTCATTGTGGTTTCACCTTTGGTCGCCCTTATGGAGAACCAGGTGAAGGAGGCGACTGAAACGGGCATCACGGCGATGCAACTCGGCGTGCATGAGGAGTTGGACATTACAAGCGGTCATAGCCAGCTCCTTTTCGGCAGCCCAGAATCTTGGCTGCTCAACAAGAGGTGCGTCGCTTAACATACGTCACATCTTACGCTGCTCTGATTGGTTGTTGATCTATCCAATAGAGCGAAGAGGCTTTTTTTTCCTGGTTCGTTTGAAACACGCCCCATAATCACAGCCCAATGGATCAGTTTCAGACTCACATTCTGACGTCGTCGGGCTAACAAACATTTCTTGATAAAATTAGAAAAAGGTTACTTTTTGTGTTTTTTTAAAGATCCAATGTTTATTTGCTATAGCTGGCCCTCAAAGTTTGCTAATATGTACTAGAAAAGTTATAACATAAAATGTAATTTCTCTGGAATGCTTTGTGCTACTGCAGCCACATTTTGTGATGTGTAGAGATGATGCCATTTTGCAAATATGTAGCATCATTATCTGACTAAAAAGGAAGGAATCTCTGTTCTCTGGAAATGTAACTGTCACATGTCTCGAGACCTGTTCATCAGGACCCAGGGGAGTGTCAAGTGTGATTAAGATCGAATGACTGCTTCTCATCAATGTTGCACGCAGCAATTTATTAAATGTTTTATCTTTCTTTGCCATAAACCAATTGCCACATGCTCTGAACGGTCCCATGCTGGGGGCTTGGGACCTTTCAGAGCATGTAAGCGACAATACTAGAAGCCAATCAATCGGCCTGTTCTGAACAGGCACACACTCCAATCAGCCACAGTTTTAAAGCATTTTCAAGGCATTTTCTTTGAAGCGACATTTCAAAAGTTTGCTTCAAATTTGATGGAAACATGAACATTATGTTTAATGTAGACCTATATATATATATATATATATATATATATACTCAGACTCAGGAAATGATGACTCGACTTTGACTCTTCTTGGTGACTCGGACTTGGACTTAGACTAAAACATTGGGGACTTGGGACTTAGACTTGGACTCAAACACTGGGAATTCGAGACTGACTTGGAATCAGGAATTGGTGACCCGACTACAACATTGGTTGGAGGAAACATTGTTGATGAGGAGTCTGCTGACCACAAAAATCTGAATGGTTACTGTATGTTGTTTGTAAGTATGCTTTCTTATAACTATCAGTGGCTGACAGTGTTAGTGGTTGTGAGACATACAATAATATCTGCTACACTGTATTTTTGAACATACATACATACTTAATCTAGCTTTAATCTAGCTCTACTATTGAATTTTAGACTGTAGTGAAGTGCAAACATCTTCCCCTTCAGTGGAGAAATGTGAAAACAACTGTCTAGTGACAAACAAACAGATACAAGTCAGTATAGTCAAATGTTTTAGAGAACATTAACAAAAGAAACATTTGAATGGTGGTGAAGTTTAAAATTGACACCCACACAGGAGTTTTTAATTATTTGGCTTTAGCCTTGAGGCCTCCAGCAGGTCTGCTGCTTCCTCCACGCCCACTTTTAAAAGCTTCCTCTACTCCCTGCCATTAACCACCTCTTTCCCATCAGGGTTAAAGCAGTTTGTGAACAATTCACAGAACAAGTCAACTGCACTGCATCTCCATTTCACTGATACCCTTTTCCACCAAGCGCCATCCCAGGACTAGAACTAGGTTAACATTGGTTGCAAAGAGGTGTGAGACTCATCCCACTTTACCAGCCATTTAATCCCCAATCGTGCAGGCAGCCATGCACATAATATAGATGCCTCTGTTTTTTTAAATGGTGTGTCAATATAGCTAGATGTTGTTATGCCAGAGTGTAAAAGAGAACTGAGATATCATGTCACATTTGCGTGCCATAAACACACGCAAACACACACACACACACACACACGCAAACACACACATACACACACGCATGTAGAGAGTTCCTGAGCTTTTCTTGGTACAGGAAGAGGGGGCAGGGGCAGCGTTGCCTCAGCACTGCACAGCTGATCTCTTTGTTGATTCAAGCTGAGAGAAGGAAAGCAGAGGAGAAAAAAAATCAGGATTAAGCTGCTTCATATTTGTAACTGAGAGAGGATGAGAGGGCTTGCCAGACAGGAGATGAGTTTAATGGATGGTATTGAAATTCTCTTTGCTATTTAATTACAACAAATTCTTTCCTCGAGGAGGAAGAACTGGTCCGAATTTTTTTTTCATGGTCTAAAAAAACAGGATACGGGTTTTTGACCTTGTGATCTTTACCAACTCATAAAGATAATGATGTAGAGAAATGTGTCTCCTAACAGCTTTTTATTTGCATTATGGTGGTTTGTACATGTATTTTTGTTTACTGTAAAGACTCACTCTGTCTGCACTGTTACTGTTAGAAGTCAGCAAGAATTCACACATATGTCAGGTTTCTTGAATGTGGCATGCTTTCGTCTCCTCCCACCAGTGTGAGAATATGTGAAAACTGACTGAAAATGTTTGGCATTGAGACAGTGTGTGACAACTGACACTGGGCTGAACCACACAAATACTCTGTAAATCACAACAGATTTTAATAAATTAAAGTTCAAAATGAAATTAATTTATATAAAAAAGGGAGCGCCTCAACAAATATTAGCACAAGACTTTTATTTTCTGTCTATTTTTGACCCAACTCGTGCCTAATTCTTCCTCTGCTGCCCCATAGTTTCTGCCTGGCTCTTCCCATGTGATTTACTAAATGCTTGATACACTAAACCATATGGACAGAACAAGCAATGCTTTGTGGAAGTCCTGGGCAAGGAGGCAGTTGTGCACGCCCACACTCACACATGAGCACACTCTAATAAAGCTGAAGAAGAAGAAAAACAGGGACAGCCTCGAGAAGGAGATGTTTTTTCTTCATGTAATGCTTGTGTGTGAGGAACCTGGTGGCATCTGTAACACCAGCTGTAGAAACACAGCAGGTAGGTGAGAGATAGAGAGTTGAGTGAATCACTCCTGATTAAGTTTGAGAGAGTTTTGATGAGAGATGCTGCAAAAAAGGATACAGCGGGTTAGGGACGTTAAAGACAGGATAAAAACAATGAGAGATGATTGAGTCAAAGACAGGCAGGATTGAATAAAGGGGGAGTTGTTAATGAGTTGATTACTGACTGCAGGAGGTGCCAGTGCAGCCCTGCACTCAATGTCATCCTCATGTGGACCAGAGCGAAACAGAGGCTGGGTCTGCCCAGCCTTTTGAGCACAGCTAATTGGCTGCAAAAGTGAGCCCTGATGCAGGAGTCACCAATCAGGTGGGAGCAGTGGCAGCTTCCTTCTGCCTTGTATCCTGTCTGCCCCGCCCACCCCGTGAGGTTTAAAACCAGGGGGAGACCGTGTGCTGATTCTAGAAAGTGCCGTCCTTCCTCAATGAGCCTCACTCATCAACTCTGCCTCGTCTCCCTCTTCACTACAGAGCACTTAGTTTAAAACTCAGGCTTTTAAAGCGTAAGAGATCGAAGAGCTCTTGTTAATTTTTTTCACGTGTTGCCCTCCTTCTCTTGGCAAACTTTTTCACTCAGCAACACTGTGGATGAGTGCTGCATGAACTGTTATCTTCCTGGACTGAATTTATCACCTGTCTTGTGAGAATAGCCTCTGTTCCCTCTTCACATCATCACTAAGAACTGACACGTACTGTTAACTCTAGGTATGTATCCAATCATTGAATATGCTCACTCATGTGCTCAGTTTGGTTTTCTCTTTGCTGTCATGTTGTTTACTTTAGATTTGCTGTGAAGTGAAAGTGTCTGTGAATTTGCAATATGTGTGTGTTTTTATTTGAAAAGCCTATTTTGGTCGGTCAAATTAGGACATGGTAGTGCATAGCTATCCTAGAAATAGCCCTGAGGGGCACGGCTGTGGAGCCAAATGGGCTCCTGTGGTTAGTCTTCTCTGACTACAGCTGTCCATCTTTGTTTGCTGTTTTTTTTCTCTGTCAATGGTTTTGATAAACTGTAATTTTCCATCTTTGGTTTGAGAAGTAGTGGAGGCTGAGGCAACAGTCAGAATGCAATATATAACACTATTAGACTGACGTAGATTAGATACAGTTTCTTTTAATTTCATTTTAATGATTATATAATGTTTTTAAAAACAAAATTATGATTGAACTGTTTTTATTAAGACTTGAGTTACTGTCTAAAATGCAGCGGTTGTTATTTATTTTGCACTCCAAAAATGCAAAGTTTTTAAAAAATGATTTGCCACTTCTCAAAAAAAGAAAAAAATTACCGCTGTATTTCCCAGCAGTCCTCACTATGTGGAACAAAAACTTCTGTCGCTTGACTTCCTCACTGTCACCACGCTATTTCCTCCTGTCAGTCCCATGGCATTACAGTCAGCGCTGTCACTTTTGATCATCACTGAGAGCAGACTAATCATGCAACCTAGGGCTGACTCATTCAGCCACCACCTCACGCCATCCCAGTGATTTAGGTGAATTAAGAAAAGAGCGGCTCCCTTTAGAATAAAATATTTAATTTAGTTTTTTATTTAAATTTTTGTCCTCCCTTGTCTTTGATTTCCTCAAAATATACTTCAGATGGATCCTGTGTTTTGCCCGACAAACTCTTGATGTACTCGCCTTTGTCACAGATAGTAAAAGTCTATCTTTGTTTCAAGGTCTAATCCACCACTTATGACCTCTAAAGAAGGAATCAGTCAGAAGGCCTGATAAAGACCGCTGACCTACAGTAACATTTGGGCATATTGTACAGACACATGAGAACAGAGAGATTTTAAATTAGTCCCCAATGTCAACTACAGAGAATATTAACCTGTTTGTTACTTACAGACAACCCCACCCCCCAGAGCAGCTGTAATTAATGTCATGTTTACAGTATGTTTTTCCCCTGCAGTTGTTTTCAGCTTGTTAAACCTCAGTAATGATTTCCAAGAATTCTTCTTAGTTCAGGCTGGATCTGTTCCAGAGAGGTTTTCTATGAACTGCTGAGGGATCTAAAAGTCAAATGGCCCATATTAAGAGAGGGGTGTTTTATTACAAAGCAGAAGAAGAGAGGGATCAGCCAGTCTGCTTTCATCATCTTTCAGTTGGTCCTCTCACTTTCTTCTTTTCTCTCCGTGAAACACAACATGCTTGTGTCTGAAGCGTAGCAAGCTCACATTTCACTGGCACTTTGCATCAACCGGAATAGCCTCATAGCATGTGTGAATGTGCACAGACACAGGTAGTGAAAGTTACCATTAACACTCCGTTCAGGGCCACCCGCTAATAGCAGATGATATCGTCCGTAAACACTCTCCACATCGCCAAATTGCAGGGGGTGTAGAGGGAGCAGAGGGAGGTGGCAAACACACAGTTAGAAGAGTCAGTTGCAACGGAAAAGTACTGAGAGGCAGGGAGATGATGAGGTGTGTGTACGTGATGGAGGTGGGAAGGGGTGGGGTTATTCGTAGAAAGAGTTTTGTAGCTGCACCCGTGCCAAGACACTTCTGCACCTGTATGAAAGAGAATACCACATGCAATATTTGGACAGAGTGCTCATGACTAAAGACACTCATATGACAGATAAAATGAATCCTGAACCTGCTTTCTCTTAGCCAAAGGCCAAATCCGTCATCAGAAGCTGTCAAATCTGAAGTTTATCTGCTACATTTTTTTCAGCTTTGTTATAGAGTCCGTTGTTTCTAAAATACTCTAGTAACTCTACTTACCTGTCTTAAAACATCCATGTTTTCCCAAGTCAGTGCTTCAGAACAACTACAACTTTAACTCATACATGCACACAAAAGGCTTAATAAACTTCCAAACTTAACAAAATAGAGACAGAGACTTTTTTTTTTTAACCTACAGCAGGTTGGCCAGGTTTGCTTGCTCTTGCCAGTTGTTGACTGCTTGCCAATGCTCCATACTGCGACACAATGTACACTATATAAAACTAGAAAAGCACTCGGAGAGCGCAGACCTCCGCCAAGGCAGCTCAGCCTCCCCTCGGCAATCACCCCCAACAATTATTCACTTGTTCCTGGTATCATTGCGGACATTTCCTGAAAATTTCATCCAAATCCATCCATAAATTCTACTTCACAGACTTCTTGCTAACTAACTAACTAACTAACTAACAAACAGACAGACAAACAAACTCCGGGGGAAACATAACCTCCTTGGCGGAGGTAAAAACAGGATCTAATAGCAACTACAATCAATCAGCACTATCAGATTAGGGCTGGGCAATATGATAATATGTATCATCAAAATTATATAAACATATATATCGTATATGTTTTTCTCTATGTATGGAGAATTCAAAAAAAAGCTTTGCCATGTGGTCACAAATAAATAGGCATTTTATTTATTGAATTACTGTAAAAACTTGCTCTATTGTGGTGTAAGTCGCTTTTTCGAAAGGAGCTTGCATGAATGAAAGTTAAAACATGGGGGACTTTTGTGTAAAGGGGTTTTCTGGTGGGGTTTTTTTGGTGTGCACCACACAAACCAAAGGGTTTTTGCTCCACATTGTGGTTAAAAGATTTGTTGGCTTTTTGTTTTACAAAGGCGGCACAAGATGTACATTGAATAGAAATATGTTATATATTCAGACAGTCAGGCCCTTACATGTAGTGTATGTGTTGCATTAATGTGCCTGCATTGCATTCACGCTTGAGCGGTGGAGGAATGGAAAGTTACCAGGTGCTGAGTAAGCAAACCGCAGAAGTGACTCTGAAAAAAACAACTGATTCTGATAAATTAAATTGATTGAGCAGATTGTAGTGTGAAAGGGGTTATTAAAGTTGTTGTGTGTGTGTTCTTTGTAAGACAGGGAAATGATAGGTTTCTTTAAAACCCTGTTGCTGTGTGTTGCTGTGTGTCTGAGTTTTTGCAAGTCAGACAGATAAACGTGCTTAGCCAACTGATAATGTTGGCAGGATTCATGAGACCAATTTTAGAGGCAGGAGAATAAAGTCAAGTGTTCTCCTATAATCGCACATACCCATCTCACATGGAGCCGTGCATGTCTGCATGCCATTTGCCATTTTTTAGAACCTGTCTACCAAATGCTGTTTCTAGCTTCTTGGTATGGTCCCATCAGATGAGTTATTGTTTTGGCTGAAAAAGTGGCTTGAAGAGACAGGCCCAAAAATCGAAAATCAAATCTTTTTCCTTTTACCTGTAGTTTTTGTAATCAGTCTACGTCAATATGAGTTACCAAGTGTCAGTATATCAGTCATGAAGATGTCTGTCTTCTCTTTTGTAATTGAACAAGATTGCACTTGGCTTGTGGTGATCAAAGCACCATAACATAAAGCCAGGTTACTAAACCTAGTATTATCTTCACTAACTTTACCACTGCATAGATGAAAAGGTGCATCTACTAAAAGACTTGAGGAAGAACATTTATTATGTTCTTCTCAGCTGGGCTGTAACATTAGCTAGCTCAGTAGATGCATGGTTCTTTCTGAGTGGTGATGAGGTTGGCAGCTGTAGTTTGGAAGAAAAAAAGTAGTCCCTACCTTACAGCAATCTTAGTGGATTATCATGAGTAACAGTGTCAGGATTTCTGGAAAAAGACATTGCTGTTGAGCTTTTAAAATGTGTTTTTGGTGATTCCAGCATCGCAAGCCAAGTGCCATCTAGTTCAATTATACTCTAGAGAAAGCAGGCGTCTCTACAGCCAATACCTTAGACATTCTTCAAACCGCACAAATCAAAACAAAAATTTTATTTGGAAATGTCTATTCAAAAAGATTCACAGTCAAACATTCTCACAATATTGTGAGTGGAATCTTACAATAGCAGACCTGTTTCTCTTACCACTTCCAATGCTTCTCTCTAGAACACAAGTGCTAAATTATGAATGCAGATGACTGACACAGACCTGTTAGCTATGTCTTCAGTGTTCATGCACTCGTACAGAGCCAAAGACATGGCGGTGATGTGAGAGCAATGGGATCCTTATGTTAGGAAACAAAAAAAAAGAGGGTGAGGAAAGTGTGCGTTTGCTTGTGTGTAGTGAGGGAGGGGCACATATAATGGAACATTTCTTTCAACGAAATAGGTCGATAAGCGCTCATATCCCCTATAGAGGGCCTCCAGTCTTCTCTCCACTCTGTGAAATATTTTGCATACTGTTACAAAGTGGAGAGGGGGCTCCCAAAAGTAGTTCTGGACTGTGAAAAACCTGCCCAGTTGAAAAGAGCTCATCAAACAGTTGGAGAAAAGCAATTTCAAACTGAAACTCACTAATGTAAAGCTTTACAAATCAACTTTTTATTTGAATAAATGTAATCAATACATCAAATGATTACAAAACTCTTATGGTCTTTGGATATCACACCAGACAGTCACACTCAACTTGGTAATGCTAACCTGTTTTAGCTCATAGTTTTTGCTCTTTAGCACATTGACGGTTCAGTATCGCTGCTCTCTACCATATTTTAAACAACATTAGAAGCTTTTTATGCTTAAATTACCTTTGTCCTACCTATTCGGCACCAAACAGCAGAAAATTGGCGGCTAGCGAGCAAAGATAGACGCAAGCTAAAGCTTAGCTAGCAACCTAATTATTTTTCTCAGTTGTTAATGAACAGAAAGCTAAATGAGAGTGAATAAAGGCCAGATGTATTGCTCTAAATGAATTAAATTGTTGCTCCATGTCACCTGTAGGTGTGCTAGTGCTTTAGCCAAAACAACCTAGTAGTCAGTAATGTCAAGGATTTGTATCTGTTAGCATGTGCTGGAGTTCTTCTGCCTCCAAATGGCTAAAAGATCGACTGATGCAGCTTTAAGAAAACAAGTAAAATATTAAATAACAATTAAGGGCTGATGTCCATAAATTCAGGAATTAAGGGTTACTGGGTCGGAAAAACATCTCTTATAATTGATGGGGCTGTGGGACAGTGCCCTCTACAATTCGTTCTCAAAACGTTCCTTTGTTTTACAAGAGGACAAAAAATACCAGCAGCCCACAGGGAATTCTGCCAGCCCTGTGGTTTCAAAAAGCCCCATAAAAATCCCTGGAATGGTTCAAAACATTAATTGTTTCTCAGAGGTATACTGGTAATTTAAGGGGTGGCTTGTGTCCCACAAAACTGTGTGTATGCTGGAGTGTAGCATGTCTTCTGCTTGCAGTTTGAAAGGGTTGTTTGTACTTGTTTGAAATGTGTACAACATTAATACTGCAGCAGAAAAGGGGTTTTGAATATGACTTCTTTGATGCCAACACATTCATGTCTGTCATGTAAAACCTTGTATCTACAGCTGTCAGATCAATGGAGTGGACTAAAAAGTTCATAAAATGACTGCAGTGCTTGGTTCTTTGAAGCAATATGGCTTGAACCAGAAAATATCAGTGCTGTAATCTAACATAACGATGCCGTTTGAACCCAGCAGTGTCTGGTATGTTGAGACTTTAAAAGTGCTATCAAACATGCACACATACTACAGAACACAGAAAAACACATGGGCCACGTGAGGGAGGTTTTTAGATTTTTGTTGACTTTGGCATGGAGCCACCCAGCCCCTCACCCGTTCCTTCCAGGCC
>CAFUXE010000710.1:990200-1018355 GCA_903364295.1 Serranus cabrilla
CACACACACACTTGCCTCCTACCCGTATTTTCAGTCCATTCCTTTCACAAACATTTCCTTTTTTTCTCTCCCTATTCTCAAGTGGATATACATGCATTCTTTCCTCCTCAAGTTTTATGATTCGAGCCAAAGCTATTTTTTTCTTTTTCCACTATGTTGGGCGCAGGCCATGTCTTGTTTTTCAACATGAAAGTAATGGCTATGTTGATGAGTATCTGTTTATAATAAAGAACTTTTTTTTTTAAGAAACTGCCTCACTGTGATATTTTGGATAGAAAACATGTCTTGAGTCCTTCACATTCCCTGGACTAACAGTATCACCAATGTGCAGAGAAGTTGGTGCAACACCTTCTTGTGGATGAAAAGGCTTATCTTTCAATCCTTTCTTTACAAAACCATCTGTCCAATGCACAGTTACGGTAACCACACACACACATAGACACACGTGTGTGTACACTAATATGGCTCTGAGTTGTGTTCACTTCCTGATGTTTGGGGTCAGAATTGGGCCGCCCAACCACTGAAGACGGGGGACAACATCTGTCCGCCATCTTTGTCAGTGCTGCCAACTATTATGGTGAGACCCCTTTCTCCTCTCCAACTCTTCGTCTTCCATCCCTCACTCCCTTGCCTTCTTTTTTCCCTCTCCTCACCCCATCTCCCCCATGTGCAAGCAAGCAAGCAGGGCCGGGTCATCCGTGATACTGTTGCTCATCTCCTTTTTTTTCCCACTGCAGTCTTTTCTTTAGTCACTGTCTTTCATGAGAAGACATAAAGAGTTCTTTTCCACCTCACTCACCCTCCTCTGTGCATTGATTTGAGTAGCTACTGTCTTCTGTTCATTATTGTTTATCATTTGCGCTTAATAGCTTTCTGCTCATGATGAATGCTCCTTTTGTTTGTTAGAATCATCTTAGATGACACTTGAATTTGTGCAACTTGCCTCCCCCGCCCCTTTGCCCTGCAGACCTACAAATACTTTTTACACGAAAAGTAAATGGCATATGTAATGTGATTTTCTTTGTGCAATATGTTATGGTGATTTTAACATGCACTGCAAACAGTATTTGCCTATTTTTTTCCTAGTTGTTTGTGACTCAAATCTTCATGCTTCTTAATTGTGTCTCTCTACAGGAAACGCACACAGAAGTAGTTCAAGATGTCTCTCAATGTGCCGGGTCTGGTGGTGATGGCGGGGTTCTACCTGCTCATCTTGGGCACGGGCATCTGGGCGTCCATGCGTTCCAAGAGAGAGGAAAAGAAGTGTTCGGGAGATGGCATGGAGATAACGCTACTGGCTGGACGCAACATCAACTTGCTAGTCGGCATCTTCACTCTTACAGGTGAAGCAGTCAGATGGAGCTCCGTTTATACATAAACTGTTTTCAGCCTCTCTGAAGCAGTTATAACATTAGATATTGAAAATATTTATGTGCTGAAATAAAATGTCTAGTGGTGATCAGTCTTTAAAAAAGTGGTTGTTTGGTACACATGATGAAGTCAGTGTAATACACAAGCTAGTGTGGTGTCTGCACCTTGTTTCCCTGTTTAATTAATATTTTCTGTCTTTGCAGCTACATGGGTGGGTGGAGGCTTCATACTCGGTATTGCTGAAGCAACATACAACCCGACACTAGGCGCAGTGTGGGCCCTCATGCCTGTGCCTTATGTCTTGACCTTCTTTTTAGGTAAGTTGCACCAAAGCCCCCCAAATTTTAAACCCGAACCCATGATACTGCCTTCAACTGGCGCATGTTATTTTCATAGTGCAAGACTAAGTTTTTAAATAGACACAAAGGAAAAAATAGCCATGAACTTTATACAGCCTGACCTAAATAGTCTACATATTACATAACAGCCTTGAGTGCAGAGTTTGAAATGAACACTGGCAAGCAGCAGTAACTTCCCACAAATGCTGGTAGCTCTCAGAAACTGGGAAGCCTCAAATATTTTTCTTTTTTTCTTTCAGTTAAGCTTGAGAGGTCAGGTCTTGGTTTTGGAGGAAGAAAGATTGTTAAAGCATTTACCAATCAATGTCTACCTTGTTAAATAGAAGTAATGTGGGATGTCCAGGTTGTTCTCTGTAGTTATATCTAAAGTAATCCGAAGATTACCCATGTAATTGTAAGCCAGGAGGTGCAACTATAATGGCCTATATTGATGTTCAACCTCATGTGGCCAAAGACATAAGAGGAAAGCAGGAAATCTTGCGATGCAGTACGAAAAGCAAGAAAGGTCATTTACAGATGGCAGGAGGGGTGGTGGATGGTTCTTAGAAAGCCCAAACTTTATACAGCCTGACCTAAAGTTAACCTGTAAATTGATTTCCTTTCAGAGATCTTTCATTCCCTACATCACCTTCTGCCCTATCTGTGTAACTGTATCCAGTCCAGTAGTTATAAATGAAGTTGTTATTTTTAACCCAGACCCCTTTTCTTTTCTCCTAATCCTAATCAAGCATTTTTGCTGTCTAAACCAAACCAAGAAGTTTCCTTTCACAATGCAATTATTATGTGGTCTCATAAAGTACTTTGTAACTGCTATTCTTCTTCTTCTTCTTCTTCTTCCTCTGATTATTATTATTATTATTATTATTATTATTATTATTATTATTATTATTATTATTATTATTCAAAATAGTACACTAACCAATACACACTGTTAATGAAATAAAGCATCTAAGAACTTCACAGATTTCTCTCTTGAGCTGAAGTGTTGACCAGTAACGTAGCTGCCAGCCCCCAACTCCCATCTGACTCCACGCACCAATAAAAATGTCGCTCAAGTTAAAAATAGGACCATGAGGAATCAGTTTAGGATTGTAACTTGAAGCAACAGGTGCAGAGGGAGAGTTGATTGCCCTCTCCTGAATTCATCAAACTTACAAACTCTGTTGTTGGTCTGTAAACATTTGCAACAGGTGAAACCATCAGCGCTCCAGCCCCAATGTCACAATGGCGTGCATGGTGTGAGAGTAATGGGAACTGGAAACTCCAAAGTCCCAGACCAGGAAATATAACATTCCCTTTTGTTGACCTAGTGAAACACTGAAGGTGTTTATCATGTTATCTGAAGGGAACATGTGTTTTTCTTATTGTTCTCATGGCCTTATTCTTTCACTCTCCTGCTCACCTTCTTCCTCTTCTTTCTCATCTGGGGGTTTTAAATGATAGAAATACAGCCATGTTGGACTTTACGTTTCCATCAAGAGATTATTATTTATACTAAACCCTTCCCTTTTGCTCCAGGTGGGTTTTTCTTTGCCAAGCCTATGAGAGAGAACAAGTATGTAACAATGATGGACCCCTTCCAAAAGAAGTATGGGAACGTTCTGAGCAGTGCGCTGATCTTTCCCGCACTGGTGGCCGATGTGCTGTGGGTGGCACGCACACTCGTCAGCCTGGGTGAGTTATTTTGAACTGTAAAATTGTCTGGCAGGCCTCCGTGTTCACACACGTAATTATTCAACCATGCAGGCACCCACATATCTGGGTACATAATGTGCACAAACACTCAAGTAGAAAAACAGGTTGATGTTGATGTTTGGAAAATGGTAAATGGTAAGGCCCTCCGACAAAGTCAAATCGTTTTTATATTTATTACTTGGCCACTATAATGGATTACAAGTTTTAAAAAGAAAGTTATACACAACATGACTCAGCGAAAATTACTATAGAAAGGGTCAAAAGCCCTGCTGCAGTTGCTAACCCCCATCTTTTGAACAGCAAATGTCCAATCAAACCTTAACAAGCATAGTTAGACATGGCTCGCCTGTCAAGCTTTGGATTTCTACACTCTGAATCAGTGTCTACAGGGCTGTAGTACAGTATTGCCTGTGTACCATGTCTTTTGGCAATTACCATAAATCCCCCATTTTTGGTCCAACCAATAATAAATAATAAAAAATTTGAGGATGTTTGCATGTACCCTAGCAGTGTAAACCAAGGCAGCATTTTATTTGTTTATTTGTGTGTGTGTGTGTGTGTGTGTGTGTGTGTTACACAATATCATGTTTGTAGCCAAGATTCTCAGTTTCTCAGCTGTAAAAAACTGAATTTAATTTTCCACCAACTAGCAGAACAAATGTTGCTAGATAGCATTTTAACTACCTAGCTAGTTGTAATTACCTAGCTAGCTAGCTAGCTAGCTATAGCTGATAGTCTGCCAGCGACATAATTTTACCTAATAAAATCAAAAGTTGCTGGCCATAAATGAGGAACCTTCGTCTGCCTACATCTGACTGAAACCTCAGACCCATTGTTTACAATATAACCATACATTTCAAGTTGCAAGTCTGACAACTTTAACATCGTAAATTATGTACCATGTAAGGAAAGCTTGACAGGCGTAGCAGCAGTGACATAATGGGATGCTGCTTAGCAAACACTCAATTCCCTTAATAAAAAAAACGTAACATTGCATAATGAGCCAAGCAGAGCTATACCATGCTTGGCTCCAAGAAAAAAAGCTTTATTTATACTTAACAATTTGCAGTACCAGGCCGTAATTAGTAAAGCACATATGCGTATTAGGCAAAACATTTGCTGCACTCACATTTTCCACCCAGATGCTGTTGACGCTTTTCCTTGGTGCCCTGCATTATAAGCACAATGAGGCTCTGTTACTAAAAATAACTAACTGCTGCAGTGGATTATTATTATAATTTATATGTATTAATGTGTGGTGTGGAAAATTATTAAGATGACAAGATCATTTATTTGAAGATTATAGTGGCTTTATTGTTTGTTTCCTAAGTTTAATCTTTAAGTCATGATTCAAGTGTGTCTGTTGGCGTGGGGATGTGTGTGTGCATGTATGTGTGTGCGTTTTGATACTGAGTACTGAGCGTGCAAGTGCTGGGAGTGTGTGTCTGTGTGTGTGTGAGTGTGTATATAATGTTTTCTTGTGTGTTTTAATGCTGTTTTCTTTTCCAGTGTAATTTGAAAAAGGGGGTTAAACATCGAGCAGCCTGTTGATTGTGAAAGGTGATCAATTATTTAAACCAGATTGATGTGTTAGTGACTTTGTTTCTTCATTGTTTGTGCCAGGGCTTTGACTGAGGGTTTTTGTTACATGCTGATATGTCATGTCATTTCTGTGTAAAAAGATGTTTAAAAAGACAGTATGTGACATGAAACAGTGAAATCCATTGACAGTGTTTGAGTCACCAAGGTAGCTGTGCTGACGCTCCACAAAAGGACTGGTAGGGAGGCAGGAATGTTCCTGGGACGGTTTTGTCCACACCTATTAAACCAATATAGAATCAGGGGACCCCTCACTCCTAAGTCAAACCTCCTGCCGTTGTTTCCGGGAGAGCTATGCATTAGCCCCATTCGTGCGCTTCGAATAACACGCATACACACACACACACACACACACACACACACACACTTGACACTCCAAAGAGTGCGCTAAGCATTTGACTCACAAGAGTTGTTGCTGGGAGACTGTTTATGTGTGTGTATGTGTAGTATAAACTGAGCTTCATGGTATGCTTGAGTGAGTGAGTGAGTGAGTGAGTGAGTGAGTGAGTGAGTGAGTGTGTGTGTGTGGTGGTTCAGAGCCAGAAAGGATTGAACTTTTTAAAAACCCTTTCCATGTGCTGTCAGTTAGCTGTGCAGTGCACAGTCATTGTCAAATTTCTGCCAAGAAGGAATCAGGGACAGACTGCACAGGGTGTGTTTGTGTGTGCTTATGTAGTTGTGCACGTACGCACATGCTTTTTGAAAGTGGGACACGGATCTAAAAACAACACGGGGTATTTAAGCAGCTCTTTTACTCTGTCCATCCCTGGTACTGCCCATTAAGTCCCAGAGGCCCCTGAATCTCATACCACTTTCTAAATATAATACAGAGGGGAACAGCACAGCACAGCTCAGCACAGAATTGTTAAGAAATATCATGTCCTAATAAATCTGGATGAATATTCAGATCAGGTCTAGATGTAGTTGAGATGGATTTCAGTTCACACTTGGCATCAGAATGTATCTCGGCTGACCACAAGTGATCAGAGTGTAATAACAGTTCAGGTGTGCAAAAAACAAAATAAAAGTTGTGTATATGACGAGTGCAAGTGGTGGAAAAGATTAGGTCACTTTAGTCCAGAACAGTCTGAGGTTTGTTATGCAAAGTAAACTTATACCTGTATATTTGTATCACTGACCACTTCTTAATGTAGTTGTAATGTACTATATTTAAATGTTACTTAACAAAATGCATTGTTGTGCCAAGTGTGAACAGGTGGTTAAAAACTTTAGTGTTTACAATTTTATTTTGCTGGCATTAGGTAACGGTTTAGTGGTAGGGGTGTAACAGTACACAAAGTCACTGTTCAGTATCCCAGTTAAGGAAAACAAATGCATACATATACATTTCTTTCATTTATTTTATACAGACAAAATCCTCCTGCTAGGGACATGGGTTGCCAACTGGCAACTTTAAAACATTTTAAATAACACTTCTTTATTCCAAAGTTCAACAGGTCACAATAGGTTGTAAAACCTGAAACCTTCTCTCATGAAATTGAAAATACCACCTTGGCTAAAAACCATTCAAAGCACGTAATTCATTTCGTCCAGTTGTTGTCGTTTTTTCTTATCCCAATGATTGGTACATCTGCGTAATGAGGTTAAATTTGCATTAGCACGTTCGATGTGTTTACACCCTACAATGGTGGAGAAACACTAACACACCATCGATGGCAACTCTCTCTGTTGCCACTGTGTGACAAACTCACACACCAAACAGCAGCAAGTGTTACTAACGGTATACAGCTAAACGTTGACGGTCAGAACTTGCGCTTGAGAAATTTGGTTCCACATTTCCTGGATCAATCTACATACATTGTATCGTGCATGCAGCTGCACCAAACCGTCTCACCCCCACCCCCATCCACACTGTGATGATTCAGCACTAACACAAACCAATACAGCCCTAGTCTACAGAAACAAACAAATTCAGATAATATGACATAGCAGCTGGAAAAAGAAAGGTGACAAAAAGCTTCTGGGAATATCAGATCAGATTTCAAAATGTCAAACACATGTGGTGAAAGTACAAACTGAGAGGGGTCAAGTATGCATCGTCAAGATGGTGCAAAGATTGGGTGGTTTAGCAGGGTGAGGGGTCAGTAGGGTGGTGAGTGGCGATCGATGGTGCCGATCTGACACTTCTCTGTTTAAGGGCATTGTTGTGGTGTGGCTGCAGGCTGCGGCTGGGGGGACCCTGGCAATGTGGCAGAAGAGACGGTGAAGGTAGTGACGTTTTGCTTGCCTTGTTTGAGTAACAAGATGTCTTTATAAAATAATTATTCACTTATTTACAATTACTGATGTTTTTTTTTCTTCATTTTTTACACATTTGTTTCGTGACTTGAAGCCACTTCTCTTTGCCTTCTGCTTGATTTTGTTTAATTAAGAATTATCAGTATTAGGGTGATAATTCATCCAAGAGGGTGAAAAAGGCATATTTTGGAGTCACAATCAATAGGCTGCTTCTGTTATGTGTTTCTGTACAGATGTTTGTTATAATTTTACCATTATGACTTTTTATGTTGGCTTGTTGCTTTATATAAGCTCTTGGATGTTTTTTAAAAAGTTCAAACCAAGACACCCATGCTTAAGTAGAACTTGATTCTGGACTTAAATAACTAGAAATGTAATGTTTTACTCTTTGTTTTAATTCATGTTAACATCTTGTTTTGTTTTTTAATACTGCAATAAGATATATGAGAAGTAACAAGACAATGCCATCGGTTAGCTTTTTAGTAAATCATTAGTATGAGTGGATGCATGTATATGTGTGTGTCTGTGTGAGAGGGAAGATATTTAAAAGCCAAAGAGACCGAGAACCTAATAAAATACTTAATTCAAACATGACAGCAAGCAGTTGCATGTATCTGTAGCAACCAACTCCTGTTTATTAGTCAACTTTATCTAAAACTCTTTGTTCCTGTCAGTTCTCCGATGCTAATCAGTCTGCTGTGTTGCTCCAGGTGGAACTATGAGCGTGATCCTGGACCTGTCCTACGTCTACTCCATTGTCATCTCCTCAGTGGTGGCCATAATCTACACACTGCTGGGGGGGCTCTACTCTGTGGCCTACACTGATGTCATCCAGCTCATCCTTATCTTTGTCAGTCTGGTGGGTAACATGCGTTGACCCCTTCAGCACACATTTTGAGCAATCAATTCAGGGAACAACAAGTCCTCCAATTATGAACCACTCATGTCATTTCTTTCTACCCTCAAATACAACCGACATGAGCATTTACGAAATTACCTGAAGATCGACATGGCCCCATACCTAAACAATAATTGCTATTTACAACATGTCGTTCAAGTTGTGAACCTGTTGCAATTGGCCGAGGTTTGGGCCACAAAATTACTTCCCTAAGGTTGGGACAAAATGGTACATGATTAAGAGTAACAAAAGATGGTTGTAGAAGTAAAAAAAATGGACATAACTGACGGAAGTGAGGTACTTATGTAGATGATGTAAAGCTTGAAACACAGGACTACTTGCAGACCAAGCAGCAAAAGCTAATCGCTACCACTAACAGCCATGAATTTGCTAGTTAGCCATACAACAACTCTCTCCCTGTTCTGTGTTATTTACTCCTACAGGCATCAAATTCCTATTGTACGTCATTTCATTTGATAAGGAGTTACTTACGAAGGCAGTAAATGTTCACTTACCTAACCAGTTTGCAAACTGTAAGGGTATGTGTGTTAGCTTGTTTGCTAACAGAACAGAAGAAGTGAGATTACTTGATATTGATCAACACAATGTACCACATCTGTGCCAAATGTATGTAGCTCCTGTGAGTATAACTGATCATGGTGATTCCGTTGGTATAACTTGGTTTTGCCGCAACATTTTGCTGTTTTTATATGCTGTAGTACCCAGACCTTCAAGCTGCTTTGGCTGCTTTTAACTGCCACTCCTTAACACCACACATTCTGTCTTGTGTACACACGTTTCCTAAACACTGATGGATCCAACTTTTCCAAAACCCGAAATTTCATTACTTCATTACAATACTTGACAAAGTAATCTCTCCATAGTAGGTGTTATGGAGCTTCCCATACTTTCACTTGATCTTGATCAGATAGATGTTCAAGCTTCCATTTTTATTTCTGAGCATTATAAAGACTCCATGTGTCCACGCTGACTCAAAGTTGAGTTTAAATTAGTTTTTTGAAAACTGGACAAATTACATTTGCTGATGAAGATCATGTGATATAAATAAAAAGCTGGAAATCCAGATCACTGTGAGCTGTGTACGCTTAATACTCACTCAGAAACTGGAGCTAGAACTCCAATTCTGGTTTCAGATTCCTAATTTCCAGTGACAGACTAAAAACTTCCCCCACTGAGCCCCTAATCAGATTATCTGTATCCTTGTGTTTGTGTATACAGTGGGTGTGTGTTCCTTTCCTGCTGACCAACCCTAACACTGTGGACATCTCACTGACGGCCTACAACCAGACCTTCCAGGCTCCCTGGGTCGGCACGGTGGAGCTTGATGAGGCCGGAAAGTGGTTTGATGACTTTATGCTGCTGGTGAGTGGAGTGGGAAGGGTCATTATAACACATGCAGCAACAAATGCCATCTAATACACAGTGTATGCAGTATTTATATCACTTCTGCCATCACAGCAGTAAATTGAAAGAGCTTATTTCATTAGATGAGCGAAGAGGCAAACACAACAACTTCAAAGTCATGAGAGGGATGTTTCTTCTTGTCCTGTGCGGCTGTACAAACTGATTCCTGTCATCATGTCTGAACTGTGTGTTTGTGCCAGGCTCTGGGAGGTTTGGCCTACCAGGCGTTCTACCAAAGAATCCTGTCCGCCTCATCTTACACCCAGGCTCAAGTGACCTGCTTTGCCTCTTCAGCCTTCTGCTTGGTGCTGGGTATCCCCTCCATTCTGGTGGGGGCTGTAGCTGCATCCACGGGTACACAATCTTGACTTACAGTTCTGGAAGATTCTTATGTCAGCTGTCCTTAGCTTACTGTTTGAGCTGGCTTTCAGCTCTAGCATTTGCAACGATTGAAATTGCATTTCTTCTTATCATTTACATGATTTCATAACCATTTTATAACTTTTTTCAGAAAGTACCTTTAGAATCAGTCACATCCCTTTGGTCCTTATATAAATATTCATCTGTCCTTTCTCCCAGACTGGAACTCAACTGCCTATGGCTTGCCCACCCCATATGAGCGCGACCAGGCAGGCTCCATCCTCCCCATCGCCCTGCAATACCTCACACCTCCCTACATTTCAGTCATCGGCATTGGCGCAGTTGCTGCTGCCGTCATGTCCTCCATGGACTCTGCTCTGCTGTCCTCCGCCTCATTGTTTTCCTCAAATATCTACAAGAACATCATCAGGAAGCAGGTGAGGATATTGGACCACTGACCAAACCATTGTCACAGACACCAACAAAACCAAAACGCTAAAAACATTTTATAATCCCATCTATGTTTAGATTATTAGGACATGACTAAAACGGTTCTTGTTCCTCATTCAGCTTTAGCCTTTTTAACTAAAAGCTGATGTGTTAACTTTAACTGTAACTAAATACATATATAGCAGGTCCCACTGCTTTATGCTATACTGAATGAGTAATAAATGGCTGGAGTTCCTTTTGATGAAATGTATTTACAGCCCAGAGATGTATAACTATACTGTACTCACAACCCCAGCTGTGGGCAGCAACAAAGAAGCTATTGACTTTACAATACTGTAAATACTGGGGACAGTATGTGGGCAATCTGTACGGTATGTACTCTACACTATGCCGACTGTTTCAGAGTCTACGATGTTTGCTCTCTTACAACAATGATTTCACTATTACACCCTCAAGGAATGTTCCATGTAATGACTCAACTCACTGTTGGGCTCTTGTGTTTGTGATGCTGTTACTTATGCATACTGTGTCTTTGTAGGGATTGTCTTGGCCCCCTGCAAAGTCAAAGTAAGCATATCCTCTGATCCTTCCTATAACAAGGTGTAATGTCAATCTTATCTTTCTGTTTGTTGTTCTCTCCTCTCCTTCAGGCGTCAGACCGTGAGATGCAGTGGGTGATCCGTATCTCAGTGGTGGTGGTGGGTATGGCTGGCACTGCCCTCACCTTTCTTGACAGCAGCGTCCTGGTTTTCTGGCTTGTGGGTGTGGACATGTCCTACACCATCATGTTCCCTCAGCTGGTCTGCGTCCTCTTCTTCAAAGTGTCTAACGGCTACGGAGCCACCCTGGGCTTCCTGATGGGTGTCGTCATGAGGTGCCTGAGTGGCGAGCCCCTCATTGGCCTACCGCCCGCCATCCACTTCCCTGGCTGCCGGCTGGATGCAGAGGGAAAGCTAACCCAGTACTTCCCGTTCCGCACCGCAATCATGGTCATCTCACTCCTCTCCATTCTGCTCTTCTCCTGGTTGACATCCATCATTTTCAATAAGGGCCTGCTGTCTGAGAGGTGGGATGTGTTCAAGATCAAACGCGGGGAGAAGCCAATAGCCAGAGCTGCAGACCAGAGGACCAACAATGATAACACAGAAACCTCGGTGGCCAAGCAGCTACTGGACACCACCAGCTGCTAAAGGGGCTCACCAAGAGGGAGAGAAGATGGGCACTGGCTAGTGGCGGACATGGTTGTTCGTCTGCTAAGCAGGAGTTCACAGAGAGGGAACAAGGTCAAAAGCTGGACATTATGTACAGATTCTGTGCAGTATCACAGTAAATTTGTGGCAATGACATTTACATTAGCAGAGTATGATCTAAGATCCCTGGCACCCTACTTCATCAGTTGCCTCATTGTCTTCTATCAGAGAAAACAATAAAAAATAGGCTCCCTGCCAGCGGGCATAGCATATAGGGAAGATGATTACATGCATACAGGCCCAGCATTAAATGCCAGAGATTGTGCTGAATTATGTATATACCATCATACATCAATGACATGGAAGCAGTCCACACAAAATTCAGCCAAGCCATTTAAATTAATTTCCATTAGGTGAAAAAAGGATTAAAGACAGGTTAAATGTTGTCCATAGTACAATTTGAACATTTTATTCATTAGATACTCCGCACTAAAAAACTTGCACATTTGATAAAAACATGTTTGTGCCACATTTTGACAAATCGAGATCCCTTTCAACAGACCCAAACCCAGTTCCTTAAGACCATTGCGCTGTGGCAACACAAAAGACACTCACACAACATGTCGCTCCAGAGGAGCAATCAATCAAACAGAATGATGATGAAATTGTTTACAAACCACACAAACAAAGTTTAACATTTTGTAAGAGACTACATCACACACCCTCCCTGAAAACAGGAATGCAACAAGCCATCTGCCTCTTCCTTTACTGAGTAATAATCAATCAGCTCGACCCGGGTGTGGCGTGGAAACATATATCACGACACTGTTTTGTACTGCAAGCGCACCTGGCTTCTCTCTCAGTGTGAACCTCTGTAAATGATTTGTAGCTATGTGCAGCACGACAGGGCTCTCGTTAACACCAGAACAAAAAAATGCAAACCAAAGAACGCGTGCACGGTCTGCACTGTTCCGTGGTGCATTTGAGAAAGTCATTTTATTATTTAAATCTCAACTGATCTCTTCCTTTTGTTTGTTAATCTGTTGCTTCAAGCTTGATTTAACAGCACCTGTGATTATTCTTGGCTTAGATAATATTAGATCATCAGTTTTTACCTTCTAAAATTATACACCTACATAAACAATCATTACTTCATTACTTTTTGATTTTATATTTTACAGACTGCGCTGTTCTCTCATCAGGACGCTGCATATTATTCAGAACTTTGCATTTGCAGCAGTCTACACTCCTGAAAATGTTCCTGAATCTGTGTGCGAGGAGAGGATAATCAGAGTTGTGTGAACATATGTAAGATGTGAAGCTGTCTAGTTACATGTAAATTTTCAGAGCAACATTTACCTCCATCTCTCAAATACTGCTCCATAGGCACCAGCGACTTTAAGACGTTTTTAATCCACCCAGGTAGGGATGACTCAAGTGTCCCACACTGTCTGGGTTGCCGTGCAATGCTTTTGACTTTGCCCAGCAGTCAATAGTAAAAATCAAAATCGCAACCAAAAACACACTCACTCAAGTTACACAAACACTATTACAGGTTATTTGACTCATGACTAATTATGACCTGTTTTGTCATGAATGGCAGTAGTGGGGATTGAAAAAATTGCAGAACTTGATCTCCCATCATGCCCTGGATATTGTAAGCCCATTCCCGTCACCAGCAATTTACTCACAATAAATACCTGAATGTAGCAGTTGTCGCCAACTGCATGGAGAGAAAGAACACCAAACGTATCCCTTGTTTTCCTCCTTTTTTTTCTTCTCCGTCCTACCGTGTGAGAAATGTGCCTTTCAGTTTGTCCGTGACTTTGTACTGTATATTTTTGTTTTTTGTTATATTCTGTATGCAAAGCTGTAGTTTACAGTGGGATCATTTTTTTCCTCTGAGGTGGTGAAAATGTTTGCAGCTAAGATCCTGATAATTTACATTAAAAGTTCACAATAGTACAAATTTGACTCCCTTTTAACGATTCAATTTGATCAGAGAGCAGACTGTTCAATGAACCTTGTGTTTTTAAGTGTATGTTTTGTTTTACTGAGCCTACATTGTAGTTTGTTGTGAAAGAGATTCCTGCTCATGAGTGACAGTCAGAAAGCCTTTCTCTACCATACTGTTGCCCAATATCACTGGAAGCTGGTTTGTCATATAAGGGGTGTATACTCATGTCATTGTTCAAATACCTCATGAAGTGGTGAATGTTGGCTCTATGTAAACAAAACTTTAATCTATGATTCTAACTTCTATCCAAAGCCTGTTATATGAATGTTATTTTCCAAAGACTGATTGCACAGAACAAACTGTTCCCAAAGCAGGACGCATTCAGGACACAATGCATCCATCTTTTTATGTGTGATTGTGATTTTTACATGTATTATACTCTTGTATACTGTACAATCTAATCATGATTTGTATTATTTACACTTTTTTATTTTTTATCAAAGATGATCACTTTGCGTTGTAAGTTCTAGCAGAAAAACACAAAAGTGTGTTTTGTCTCTAGTTAGCAACGTTAAATAGTGAAATTAATTCACCTTCAATTTTGCAGAACATTGAATGCAATTTCACCTTCTCACTTGTTTAAATTACTGGGTAGTAGTTCAGAACAGGATAACAGGAAATGCATGTTACATAGTGCTGAGGGAAAGCCATATAAAATCTTGCCTGAAAATGTGTCCAGACATGATTTGATGGAAGATAACTCACCAGCTGTCCTCAGCAAGCCATTCACAATAAAGTGAAGGATGGCAATGCCTTAATAATAGTGTGTATGTATATTTTCAACTGTGCATCTTGTCACTTTTGAGGAGAGTTATTTCCATGTGGGGTTGGTCAACTATCATCTATGAAAGTACTCAACAGTTGTTAGTTTTATGTAGGTAGTAAGTTCTATATTGTATTTTCCCCCAATATTGATGTGGTTTTATACTATTATGCATGTTGATTTTCATTAACAGTGTTGTTTGTATACTGAACTTTCGTGAAGGCTGTTCTCTCTTGCCACTTGGCAAAACCCTACTTTGTAACTGATTAATGTAAATCCCCATTGGGTGATGTTCTGACAGAATAAAGGCTGAAACCAAATTACTGTTTCTTTGTTGTCTAAATCATCTTTGTGGCTCATGCGACAAACATGAGCCTACCAACACATTTTTCCATATTAAAAGTACAATATTTTTCCAAGCCTTGTGATAATTTTACAGATTAATGGTGGGAAAGCTATTTGAAGAATGCAAACCGTAAAAATTAGATACAATGGCCAAACAAAGATAAAACTCCCTAAAGGCATTGTACAGGCGATTACAGGAGCCATGAAAGGTGCTTTATGTCATCCTCCTGTTTTTGAAACTGTTCTCTGGCTTTTTGAGAATTACAGTTTCAACACCTAAAAATATATACATTATTTCATATTCCTTGGTTAATATCCAAACCATTAAGAGCCATCAGATTAGGCATACTCAATGAGATAGCTGTCTGTCCATTACAGATGGACCAAAATACACACATCACCAACAGGTGATCATTTGAATCAGATGTGTTTGAAGAGGGAAACATCTAAAACATGCAGGGTGGTGGCACCCCTGCTCTAGCATGTCATGAGGCTTGGGGCATGAGATAGCAATAGCAGCTAACACTGATTCAGTAGCTGTGTCCGAAATCACTCGCTATACCCTATATAGTGCACTACATATCTCCCATAATGCATTGTGAAATGTAGGGAGCAGCCGATGGTCACTAGACGGATGACGGACAATATTGACCATCATGCAATGCGGTTTGAGAGAGAGACGGCGGACGTGCGCGAACGGGACTGTGACAGACAATTGTATTTTAAAATAGATCTTTTTTTTATTGTTTTGTGGACATGTAATTTGTTTAAAGTCCGTTATGAATAAATTCTGTCAAGGGGAAAGCCCCCGTTGTTGCAATTTCACCGGCCGGCGTACAACGTATTAACTGCCCGACGGCCGACGGCGATGTGACGTCATGTTGTGCGACCAGCCCGGCAGCGAGTAGTGTCCGAATCGTATGAAGTTGAGTCCACACGTCCACTAACTGCTGATCACTATATAGTGGATAGGGAGTAGGGAATGAGTGAATGATTTCGGACTCTTTATGATAAAAGTTTCTAATATGGCTTTGGTTCCTTACATCCCCACTACCAATCTGAACTAAAAATTCAAACCTCCAAAACCACGACTGAGGTACCTGTTTCTGGGAGAGGCCACCTGTGCTGCCAAACATAGTCTATTTGAGCTGCCAATGTTAGAAGTTGAGCTGATGTCCAATGACTTGTTAATTGTTGTTTGACAGGTCTTTGTGTGCATGCTCCTGCATCACCAAAGTGGGTAAGTTATCTTTTATTGTTTCTAACTCATGATTTATTGCTAAAGTGATTTTTCCCTGTGCAACTTGGTGGAGGTTAATGAGAACTTAGCACGTGATTGGCCTAGCCCTTGCTAACTAGGGTGTGCCCCACCATCAGGATCCCTTAGCATGTCATGAAGCCTGGAGCATGAGCTAGCAATAGCAGCTAACACTGATTCAGTTTCTTTATGATAGAAGTTTACAATATGGCTTTGGTCCTTTACATCCCCACTGCCAATCTGACCTAAAAATTAAAACCTCCAAAACCACGACTGAGGTACCTGTTTCTGGAAGAGGCCATGTGTGATACCAATCATTGTGTGACTGAACTGCCAATGTTGGAAGTTCTGCTGATGTCTAATGACTTGTTTATTGTTGTTTGACAGGTCTTTGTGTGCATGTCCCTGCATCACCAAAGTGGGTAAGTTATCTTTTAATGTTTCCAACTCGTGATTTATCATTAAAGTGATTTTTCCCTGTGCAACTTGGTGGAGGTTAATGAGCACTTGGCATGTGATTAGCCTAGCCCTTGCTAACCAGGGTGTGCCCCACCATCAGGATCCCTTAGCATGTCATGAAGCCTTGAGCATGAGCTAGCAATAGCAGCTAACACTGATTCAGTTTCTTTATGATAGAAGTTTATAATATGGCTTTGGTTCTTTACATCCCCACTACCAATCTGAACTAAAAATTAAAACCTCCAAAACCACGACTGAGGTACCTGTTTCTGGGAGAGGCCACCTGTGCTACCAATCATTGTTTGTTGGAACTGCCAATGTTGGAAGTTGTGCTGATGTCTAATGACTTGTTTATTGTTGTTTGACAGGCCTTTGTGTGCATGCTCCTGCATCACCAAAGTGGGTAAGTTATCTTTTATTGTTTCCAACTCATGATTTATCATTAAAGTGATTTCTCTCTGTGCAACTTGGTGGAGGTTAATGAGCACTTAGCATGTGATTAGCCTAGCCCTTGCTAACCAGGGTGTGCCCCACCATCAGGATCCCTTAGCATGTTATGAAGCCTGGAGCATGAGCTAGCAATAGCAGCTAACACTGATTCAGTTTCTTTATCATAGAAGTTTACAATATGGCTTTGGTTCTTTACATCCCCACTACCAATCTGAACTAAAAGTTGAAACCTCCAAAACTACGCCTAAAGTACCTGTTTCTGGGAGAGGCCACCTGTGCTGCCAATCTTGTCTGATTTCACTGCCAATGTTGGAAGTTCTGCTGATGTCTAATGACTTCTTTATTGTTGTTTGACAGGCCTTTGTGTGCATGCTCCTGCACCACAAAAGTGGGTAAGTTATCTTTTATTGTTTCCAACTCATGATTTATCATTGAAGTGATTTTTCTCTGTGCAACTTGGTGGATGTTAATGAGCACTTAGCATGTGATTAGCCTAGCCCTTGCTAACCAGGGTGTGCCCCACCATCGGGATCCCTTAGCATGTCATGAATCCTGGAGCATTAGCTGGCAGTAGCAGCTAACAGTCATTTTCCCTTTATTTTAGCCTGGGATTCAACCTTGGAGCTCCTTCTGCATGGGACAGCCATCCCTCCACCTATACAGCATGTGAGTATGAAGTTCAAAGAATCTGAAGCATCTAAAGGTAGGACTGAAAACCAAATCATGTAACGAATGTTTTCGCAACCAATACGCACTGTCCACATGTCTCTCCTGTCCTACCTGATCTATCACTCATACGCAAATTCGGAGACCTCTGTCTCAATGCTGCTTTTTTTCCCCCACCTCTTCTCCTACGCCATGACTTGGCTCGGTTTGTTATTTTAATGGGAGCATCTGTCTCTCCTTTCCTGCCTGATCTATCGCTCATACGCAAATCTGGAGACCTCTGTGTCAATGCTGCTTTTTTTCACCTCTTCTCCTACGCCATGACTTGTCTCAGTTTGTTATTTTTATGCTGCTTCTGATTGGTCCATTGCTTGTGTTTTGGAGCCTGCAGTCTCCACATGTTACTGCTGTGTTTACTCAATCAAGTCATGATGCAAGGTTTTACACAACTGCCTACATGTAGATAATGCGCTCTGTTTCTGATTGGTGCGTTGCACTTACGTTTTTGGGGAAACAAACTAGTTTATTACCACTCTTTCTCACAATGACTCAGTACATTTTAAAACTAATGCCTACCTTTTCATCAATGTCTACATACAACTATTGATTTGAGTGCTTTTCCTTTACCATGACTTTTTGTGATTGGTACATTGCTCTCAAGCTGTTTCTGGGACATCTGGCTCTACATATTGTTTTACCCCAGCTCTACACAAGTGATGCATGGTTTTCAACCACTGCCTATAGTTACATCCATATCTTTCTGTTTCTGATGGATGCATTGAGGTTTAGCTGTTTTGGGGACATCTGTCTCTCCTTTCCTGCCTGATCTATCGCTCATATGCAAATTCGGAGACCTGTCTCATTTCTATTTTCATCTGTTCTCCTACACCATGACTCAGCTCACTTTGTCATTTGTATGCTGCTTCTGATTGATGCATTGTTCTTACGTTTGGCGAAACTCACCAGTTTATTACCACTTTTTCTCACAGTGACTAAGAGAATTTTAAAACCACTGCCTACCTTTTCATCAGTGTCTACATACAAATATTAACCGAGTGATTTTCCTTTACCATGACTCAGCACCTTAGACAGCTGACTATCATTTTTACTGTTTCTGATTGGTACATTGCTCTCAAGCTGTTTTTGGGACCCTGTCTCAAAATTCTATTTTCTCCTACACCATGACTCAGCTCACTTTATTTTTATGCTGCTTCTGATTGGTGCATTGCTTGTGTTTTGGAGCCTGCAGTCTCCACATGTTTCTGCTGTGTTTTACTCAATCAAATCATGATGCAACTTTTTCACAACTGCCTAAATGTAAATAAGGTGCTCTGTTTCTGATTGATGCATTGTGCTTAAACTGTTTTGGGAGCATCTGTCTCTCCTTTCCTACCTGTTCTATCGCTCATACGCAAATTCTGAGACCTCTGTCTCAAATGCTGCTTTTTTTCACTTCTTCTCCTACACCATGACTTGTCTCAGTTTGTTATTTTTATGCTGCTTCTGATTGGTCCATTGCTTGTGTTTTGGAGCCTGCAGTCTCCACGTTACTGGTGTGTTTTACGCAATCATATCATGATGAAAGGTTTTAAACAACTGCCTACATCTAATGAGGCGCTCTGTTTCTGATTGGTGCGTTGCTCTTATGTTTTTGGGGAAACAAACCATTTTATCACCACTCTTTCTCACAATGACTCAGTACATTTTAAAATAAATGCCTACCTTTTCATCAGTGTCCACATACAAATATTGATTTGAGTGCTTTTCCTTTACATTACTGTTTCTGATTGATGCATTGTTCTCAAGCTGTTTTGGTTCATATCTCCAAATGTATTCCATCAGTTTGTTTTCTTTTTTATGTCAATTGATCTTCAGCGTACACAGAACAATGAACGCCTATGAGCCAGTTAGACACAAATATGTTGTACAGACACTTGAAATGGAAGCCAAATCTCTTTGATTCAATTCTGTCTCCACTCGCACACAGAATCTTTGGAACCCAAAGGTAAAAAGTTATCAAAAGAATTGTTCTAATCCAAAAATTGGGCAAGTTACAGAGGAATAACTTCCTGTGCATAACAGTCAAAACAGGAAGTGGTGCATATCTTGATAACAGTTTCACTTATCAACACCATACTTAGAATACATATTTCTCATGAGCCCCTGAGGACGTCCCCAAAATAACACACATGTCCACCAACAGGTGGCGCCATAATCAACGTCAGGGCGTTTTGGCCTGTAACTCCTGCATACCATGTCACACTTTAGATATTCTTACATGTACGCATTCCCTAAGATTTGTTGAATCGTGTGATATAGGCCATGCACACTTCTGCCTTAAGATATTTTTTTGAAAATTTGCGAAAAAAGCTCAATTTACTTTTTCGCCTTCCTTCAAGGCGCAGAGTCCGATCTTCATGAAATTTGGTAAATAGAATCTGTGTAAACCCATGAATAACTGGTATAAAAATCATTTTGATAATACAAAATATGTCAGAGTTACAAAGGAATAACTTCCTGTAGGTTGCAGGAAAAACAGGAAGTGGTGCATATATGGGCAATAATGACTCTAATTAACAAGAAATCACTCCCAACCTGTGTCCTGTGGGTCTAACATGGAATTTGGGTCATAATCAAACTATGTCTGCTAGCTGCTTTAGCTGCCGGGGCTACCCGCAGCTAACCCACTGCTAAGTTTAGCTGCCGGCTGTCGGATAATTTTACAGGAAACATCGGACAAATATCATTGCTTGCTGTGTGGTGAACTGTACTACTGCCGCCCAGGAATCCCATGCTCCAGTTTGTTTGGTGAGTGAATGTCTAGTTTTATATTATTAGTAGGGATCAGTGTCTGTGTTGACCATAATTAGTGTGTTAGCTTGCATTCTACATAATTAGCAGCTTATGCTGCCTTCGATGCTGACGAGAGGTATGAAAGATGAATTGTTATTAGACCGGTATGTATGAATGAAGTCATACGTTATAGAGACGTGTTATGGCGATAAAACTTTTGATCAAGTGCCAAGTGAAACTTCACCTTGTTACTCACAGTATAGAGAGTTATGATGATTAAACTTAGCGAAATGCCAGGTTAACACAAGACTTGACTAGTGTTGAACTCTTGTCTAATTATGATAATTGAATGTAATTTAAAAATATCACATTTCAGCATGGTCCAGTGATAAAAGAGTTGGTTATTAGATTCATAGACACAGTCAAATAGTCAGTAACGTGAAAGTTGACAGTGCACAGCCCCAGACTTAATTTTTAATATGACCTGTTTTTTGTTGTTTGACAGGCCTTTGTGTGCATGCTCCTGCATCACCAAAGTGGGTAAGTTTTCTTTTATTGTTTCCAACTCATGATTTATCATTAAAGTGATTTTCCCTGTGCAACTTGGTGGAGGTTGACGAGCACTTAGCATGTGATTAGCCTAGCCCCTTGCTAACCAGGGTGTGCTCCAACATTAGGATCCCTTAGCATGTCATGAAGCCTGGAGCATTAGCTGGCAATAGCAGCTATCAGTCATTTTCCCTTTATTTTAGCCTGGGATTCAACCTTGGAGCTCCTTCTGCATGGGACAGCCATCCCTCCACCTATACAGCATGTGAGTATGAAATTCAAAGAATCTGAAGCATCTAAAGGTAGGACTGAAAACCAAATCATGTAACGAATGTATTCGCAACCAATTCGCACTGTCCACATGTCTCTCCTGTCCTACCTGATCTATCGCTCATACGCAAATTCTGAGACCTTTGCCTCAATGCTGCTTTTTTTTTTAACCTCTTCTCCTACACCATGACTTGGCTCAGTTTGTTATTTCTGCCTACCTTTTCATCAGTGTCCACATACAAATATTGATTTGAGTGCTTTTCCTTTACATTACTGCTTCTGATTGATGCATTGTTCTCAAGCTGTTTTGGTTTATATATCCAAATGTATTCCATCAGTTTGTTTTCTTTTTTATGTCAATTGATCTTCAGCGTACACAGAACAATGAACGCCTATGAACCAGTGAGACACAAATATGTTGTACAGACACTTGAAATGGCAGCCGAATCTCTTTGATACGATTCTGTCTCCACTCGCACACAGAATCTTTGGAACCCAAAGGTAAAAAGTTATCAAAAGAATTGTTCTAATCCAAAAATTGCGCAAGTTACAGAGGAACAACTTCCTGTGCATAACAGTCAAAACAGGAAGTGGTGCATATCTTGATAACAGTTTCACTTATCAACACCATACTTAGACTACATGTTTCTAATGTGCCCCTGAGGACATCCCCCAAAATAACACACATGTCCACCAACAGGTGGCGCCAAAATCAATGTTAGGGCATTTTGGCCTGTAACTCCTGCATACCATGTCACACTTTAGATATTCTTACATGTACGCATTCCCTAAGATTTGTTGAATAGTGTGATATAGGCCATGCACACTTCTGCCTTAAAATATTTCTTTGAAAATTCGCGAAAAAAGCTCAATTTACTTTTTCGCCTTCCTTCAAGGCGCAGAGTCCCAACTTCATGAAATTTGGTAAATATAATCTGTGTAAACCCATGAATAACTGGTATAAAAATCATTTTGATAATACAAAAAATATCAGAGTTACAAAGGAATAACTTCTTGTAGGTTGCAGGAAAAACAGGAAGTGGTGCATATATGGGCAATAATGACTCTAATTAACAAGAAATCACTCCCAACCTGTGTCCTGTGGGTCTAACATGGAATTTGGGTCATAATCAAACTATGTCTGCTAGCTGCTTTAGCTGCCGGGGCTACCCGCAGCTAACCCACTGCTAAGTTTAGCTGCCGGCTGTCGGATAATTTTACAGGAAACATCGGACAAGTATCATTGCTTGCTGTGTGGTGAACTGTACTACTGCCGCCCAGGAATCCCATGCTCCAGTTTGTTTGGTGAGTGAAAGTCTAGTTTTATATTAATAGTAGGGATCAGTGTCTGTGTTGACCATAATTAGTGTTGGCTTACATTCTACATAATTAGCAGCTTATGCTGCCTTCGATGCTTCGACGAGAGGTATGAAAGATGAAATGTTATTAGACCGGTATGTATGAATGAAGTCATACGTTATAGAGACGTGTTATGGCGATAATATTTTTTATCATAAGGCTTCTGTGTTTGCCAAGTGAAACTTCACCTTGTAACTCACAGTTTAGAGAGTTATGATGATTAAACTTAGCGAAATGCCAGGTTAACACAAGACTTGACTAGTGTTGAACTATGTCTAATTATAAAAATTGAATGTAATTTAAAAATATCACATTTCAGCATGGTCCAGAGATAAAAGAGTTGGTTATTAGATTCATAGACCCAGTCAAATAGTCAGTAACGTGAAAGTTGACAGCGCACAGCCCCAGACTTAATTTTTAATATGACCTGTTTTTTGTTGTTTGACAGGCCTTTGTGTGCATGCTCCTGCATCACCAAAGTGGGTAAGTTTTCTTTTATTGTTTCCAACTCATGATTTATCATTAAAGTGATTTTTCCCTGTGCAACTTGGTGGAGGTTAACGAGCACTTAGCATGTGATTAGCCTAGCCCCTTGCTAACCAGAGTGTGCTCCAACATTAGGATCCCCTAGCATGTCATGAGGCCTGGAGCATTAGCTGGCAATAGCAGCGAACAGTCATTTTCCCTTTATTTTAGCCTGGGATTCAACCTTGGAGCTCCTTCTGCATGGGACAGCCATCCCTCCACCTATACAGCATGTGAGTATGAAATTCAAAGAATCTGAAGCATCTAAAGGTAGGACTGAAAACCAAATCATGTAACGAATGTATTCGCAACCAATTCGCACTGTCCACATGTCTCTCCTGTCCTACCTGATCTATCGCTCATACGCAAATTCGGAGACCTGTCTCAATGCTGCTTTTTTTTTCACCTCTTCTCCTACACCATGACTTGGCTCAGTTTGTTATTTTTATGCTGCTTCTGATTGGTCCATTGCTTGTGTTTTGGAGCCTGCAGTCTCCACATGTTACTGTTGTGTTTTACTCAATCAAATCATGATGCAAGGTTTTACACAACTGCCTACATGTAAATAATGCGCTCTGTTTCTGATTGGTGCGTTGCACTAACGTTTTTGGGGAAACAAACTAGTTTATTTCCACTCACAATGACTCAGTACATTTTAAAACAAATGCCTACCTTTTCATCAGTGTCTACATACAACTATTGATTTGAGTGCTTTTCCTTTACCATGACTTTTTGTGATTGGTACATTGCTCTCAAGCTGTTTCTGGGACCTCTGTCTCTATATATTGTTTTACCCCAGCTCTACACAACTGATGCATGGTTTTCAACCACTGCCTATAGTTACATCCATATCTAACTGTTTCTGATGGATGCATTGAGGTTTCGCTGTTTTGGGGACATCTGTCTCTCCTTTCCTGCCTGATCTATCGCTCATATGCAAATTAAGAGACAAAGAGACCCATGTCTCATTTCTATTTTCATCTATTCTCTTACACCATGACTCAGCTCACTTTGTCATTTGTATGCTGCTTCTGATTGATGCATTGCTCTTACGTTTTGGCGAAACTCACCAGTTTATTACCACTTTTTCTCACAATGACTAAGAGAATTTTAAAACCACTGCCTACCTTTTCATCAGTGTCTACATACAAATATTAACCGAGTGATTTTCCTTTACCATGACTCAGCACCTTAGACAGCTGACTATCATTTTTACTGTTTCCAATTGGTACATTGCTCTCAAGCTGTTTTTGGGACATGTCTCAAAATTCTATTTTCTCCTACACCATGACTCAGCTCACTTTATTTTTATGCTGCTTCTGATTGGTGCATTGCTTGTTATGGAGCCTGCAGTCTCCACATGTTACTGCTGTGTTTTACTCAATCAAATCATGATGCAACTTTTTCACAACTGCCTAAATGTAAATAAGGTGCTCTGTTTCTGATTGATGCATTGTTCTTAAACTGTTTTGGGAGCATCTGTCTCTCCTTTCCTACCTGATCTATCGCTCTTACGCAAATTCTGAGACCTCTGTCTCAAATGCTGCTTTTTTTCACCTCTTCTCCTACACTATGACTTGTCTCAGTTTGTTATTTTTATGCTGCTTCTGATTGGTCCATTGCTTGTGTTTTGGAGCCTGCAGTCTCCACATGTTACTGCTGTGTTTTACTCAATCAAATCATGTTGCAAGGTTTTACACAACTGCCTACATGTAAATAAGGTGCTCTGTTTCTGATTGGTGCATTGCTCTTACGTTTTTGGGGAAACAAACCATTTTATCACCACTCTTTCTCTCAATGACTCAGTACATTTCAAAACAAATGCCTACCTTTTCATCAGTGTCTACATACAACTATTGATTTGAGTACTTTTCCTTTACCATGACCTTTTCTGATTGGTACATTGCTGTCAAGCTGTTTCTGGGACCTCAGTCTCTACATATTATTGTTTTACCCCAGCTCTACACAACTGTGATGCATGGTTTTCAACCACTACCCATAGTTACATCCATATATTTCTGTTTCTGATGGATGCATTAAGGTTTAGCTGTTTTGGGGACATCTGTCTCTGCTTTCCTGCCTGATCTATCATTCATATGCAAATTCCTAGACCTCTGTCTCATTTCTATTCATCTGTTCTCCTACACCATGACTCAGCTCACTTTCTGTCATTTTTATGCTGCTTCTGATTGATGCGTTGCTCTTACGTTTTGGGGAAACTCACCAGTTTATCACCACTTTTTCTCACAATGACTAAGAACATTTTAAAACCACTGCCTACCTTTTCATCAGTGTCCACATACAAATATTGATTTGAGTGCTTTTCCTTTACATTACTGTTTCTGATTGATGCATTGTTCTCAAGCTGTTTTGGGGACATCTGTTTTCAAATTTTATGGTCAGTACTTGTACTCCACCATGTTTCATGCTTTTTGACAACTGCTTCATTTCTGATTGGTGCATTGCTTTTACGTTTTTTGGGGAAACTCACCAATTTTCCGAGCAATGACTCGGAAAGTGCTTTTCCTTTACCATGACTTTCTGATTGGTACATTGCTCTCAAGCTGTTTTGGGACCTTTGTCTCAAAATTCTGTTTTCTCCTACACCATGACTCTGCTCAGTTTATTTTTATGCTGCTTCTGATTGGTCCATTGCTTGTGTTTTGGAGCCTGCAATCTCCACATGTTACTGCTGTGTTTTACTCAATCAAATCATGATGCAAGGTTTTACACAACTGCCTACATGTAAATAAAGTGCTCTGTTTCTGATGGATGCATTGCTTGTGTTTTGGGGAAATCTGTTTCTACATACAAATGTGTTACTCAACCATGACACTTTTTGACTGGTTCTGTGTTTTGTCACTACAGTTCTACTCAACTATGACTCAATGTTTTAGACAGCTATCTACATTTACATCATTTGCTGTCATTTTTGACTGGTGTGTTGCTCATAAGCTGTTTTTGGGACATCTTTCTCTACACATGGCTGTGTAATAATTGGACACAACACAACAATTCCCATGGTTTGCATCAATTTATCTCCATTTCTGATTGGTGTGTTGGCCACTTGCGGGTTTTGGGACATCTGTCCCTACATACTACGGTTGTGTTTTATCACCATTCAATCATGATGCACAGTTTTTGACGGTTTATTTTGCTCTTGGACGGGTCTCCTCAAACTATTTTACCAACAAAGGTTTAGCACTTCAGTGGTCTTACCCTAAAAATTAATAGACTTTTAAAACGCTGGTATTCAACTTTTCAAACTATTCCAACTTCAAGGTCTTAAACATGGTATAATGGCATTCAGCATTCCCACCAAAATTCATTCGGAGACTGCATTCTCCAGGTTTACTTTAACATTAATACTATGGTGGACAAACTGGCACCGGTGACGATCCCAGATGGAGTCTCTGAGCTCCTGGGACAGCCCTCCTGTGATGTCCCCTTCCATGCAGTAAGTCGTAGTAAGTCTATAGACCAAACAAAGCAACTAATATGGTTGCCATTGTTAGTTTAACTAAATGTCTCTGTGGTGGACAAATAAGCAGCTAATAACACATTTTTTTGTTTGATTTATAGCCCTCTATTATGGCCAAATATAGCAGCAAAAACTAGCATTTTACAAGTGGTTAACATAGAATTGTTGTGGCCACATTTATCAGATAACTTTAGTCTTGTATACTTGGTTTTAAAACCTTGTTGTGGCCTAATTTAGCCACTAATTACACAACATATTTGATTAGAATTGTTCCTGTCATGGCCAGACACAACAGCTAATGCTAACTTTTTTTTTTTTTCCCTTCCGTGAATCGCCACCTTACCGTGGTGGAAGGGTTTGTGTGCCCTGATGATCCTGGGAGCTGAGTTGTCTGTTGGGTCTCCCACGGCACAGTGGTCCCAGGGGAGGGGCCAGACTAAGAGCGATTCAAAACCCCAAAAGAAACCTGCTCAAGGTACATCAGGAGGATCAATGTGGATTCTGTTATGGTCTTGGGATGGTGGACCTGCTCCTTACTCTCGCATGACTTCCAGAGGTCAGAGAAATGTTAATCATGTTTCCAGGTATTATTTCCTTCACTTTGTGTCAGACACACATTAATTTGCATTTTCTTGTGCTGGTTTTCTGGAATTTTAATAAACATTTGAAAGGAAACTTGACTTTCTTTCATCCATATTTTCTCACCTTCAACTCATACTAATATCACATTTTTATTTTTTTTGACCTTTCGATAGTTGATTATTCAGTTTTGTTGAGTAAACTTTATAAATGTTTTTTATAATTTAACACCCAAATGGTTTAGTAATTATATTTCAGATAGAAGGCAGTTTGTTTGTTTGTGAATTTCTGTAACTCTAACTTGGCTTCATTACTCTGTGGACTTCCACAGGGTTCATTATTTATCTACATTAATGATTTGTTTAACGTTAAAAAAAAAAGTCGAATTGTTTGCCGACGATACAACACTAGATGTGTCTAACGTAGATTTTGCTACTTATAATGGACACTATACTGGATTAGTGGAGTATGCAACATGGTTTAAATAAAATAAATGATCTTTGAATATTAAATCTAA
Organism: Serranus cabrilla; assembly: GCA_903364295.1. NCBI lineage: Eukaryota > Metazoa > Chordata > Actinopteri > Perciformes > Serranidae > Serranus > Serranus cabrilla. The sequence goes on from CAFUXE010000710.1 coordinate 1,017,838, forward strand.
TTGTTTTGTGGCAAAATAAAAACACCAAACAAAAGACTTATTTAAAATTAAACTTGATTCAACTGAACTCAATGTGCCATCAAGTAGATTTTTAGGAGACAAGAACATAATGGTCTGCTCATTCTTTATTAGTTTGATTCATCCCTACCTTTCATACTGAAGCATAGTTTAAACTCATAGTTTTCCAGCTACTCTCCACAATCTTTTCAGATGTTTTTTTTTTAATTTTTATGAAATGTACTCTAAACAGAATCCTGATCATTTTCTTTTCTATTTCCAGGTAAATTCAGAGATCCATGCTCATGAACTCATCAATAAACTGGAAATTATTCTGAACTCAGCTGCCCGGATCATCGCTGGCACCAAATCATCTGACCATATCACCCCTATTCTCACCCCGGTACATCTAATTCAAAATCCTCCTCCTCACAGACAAAGCTCTCCATCGTCCAGCCCCTACCTACCTCTGTGACCTCAAAGAATACAGCCCCCCCCCCAACCATCCCCACCTCACGCCT
>CAFUXE010000710.1:1018882-1057949 GCA_903364295.1 Serranus cabrilla
TTTTTTTTTTTGCCTATTCCTGCACTGTATCACTTATTTCTATCTACTGGATATTTTAAATGTGCAAAATAAAAATGTTAAAACTGATCCATCCGTCCTCCGTTCTTAAACACAGATCAGTATTTGTTAGCTTTGTTCCAATACCATTTCATCTGATCATTAATTAGGGGTCCAAGCCCGAGGGGACGAGGGATCAACGGTGCAGAGCACCTGCATTAAATCTCATTATTTAAAGCAGCCATTCATCAGTTTCTTGACTGTGTTCACACTTTACTGACAATAATTAGGACATTACAAGCAGGTTGGAGATGTTTTTACAGAATGATTATGCTGCAATACAAATCCAAGACTTATGTGTTGTCACATGCAATGCTGGACTTCTATGACAGAAATTACTTTTCGTCTATATAAGTTGTTATGGCATACATGGAAATAGTCATAAGCTAAATGAAGAAGGTAGAACATGGTCCGATCTGCATGCAATTTGATAGATAGAATCTGTGGTACCCTGTGACTAATTCAAAAAATGCCTGAGTTACAAAAGAAAAGCTTCCTGTAGGTTGCAGGAAAAACAGGAAGTGGTGCATATATGGGCAATAATGACTCTTAATTAACATGCAAACGCTCCCAGTCTGTGTCCTGTGGACCCGACATGCATGACCTCTGTGAGTCGCGAGCACCGACCTGCGCGGGAGGCTTGGACCCCGATGAAACCTGCTTGCAGGTCTAGTTAATTATTATAATTACCGGTTGTAACATAGACATTGTGTGTTTAGTTAAGTTTTGTTTTACTTTGCAATTTTCATGAGTTAATGTTTATGGAATGTACAATATGTTGTACATTTATTGTAGCCTCTTCAATGAAAAAGCTCCAAATTCCTTCAACTAACGAAATATGGTAATTTGGTTTTAATTGTTAAGTTGATTATTCATAAGAGTTCCAAATTGGTAGTTTAATCATTTTATGAGACTGATTTAGTTCATTTGAACAGAGTGTTGCCCCTTCTAAAGTGACTTAGAGTAGGTTAGGCAGAAGTTGGCTTTCAACTTCCAAAGAGTCGGTATATTATTGACCCCATGCCCCCTGGCCCAAGGCGTCAGGTGGATCTCCTGCTTTTGAGGGACCTCCTTTGTCAGTCAAATAGGACTCTGTTTCACCCCTTCCCAGCAGGGCTCCGGTCGGTGATGTGGACCACAGAGAGGATGATGCAAGAGGCCCAGGTTCCATCCACCAGGGCTGCCTACTTGTACCATATCCCCCACATAACAACATTATGTGGGGGATCCATAATCAGCTGCAGCTCCACAGGTCTTTTCATTTCTGTAGACCTAGCTGGAAGCTGGGAAGTCTGCCAAAGCCCTGCATGTTGGTAGCAGTCAAGGCCATCCATGTAAGCAAATACACACTGAATGAAAATGATCCTTGATTTCCCAGTTCCTCAATACCCTCATACCCAGAGGTGGAAGGTTTTTTTTAGGATTAAACCTTAAGTCCCTCTCTGTGACTTGGACAGAAGTCTGTGGTGCACTTCAGTACACAAAACATGTCTATTGGCCATGACCTCCACTAGAAGGATTGGTGAGCTCCAAACACTGTCGGTTCACAGGGAAGGTGGTCGATTTTCGCTGTACATTGTACAACTGATTCTCTCACTGTAGTATCCACATCACGTGACAGCCAAGGAGTCATCCCCTAACATGGAATATGTAATGGAGGAACATACATAGACCCGATTTTTTTTAATGCAATTTTGCATTGTAGATTCTAATGAGTTGATCACCATATCATCAGCATCTAATGATTGTTTATACTTTTCTAATACAAATCGATTCCATCTTATAATCTACTGTACTTTAACATCACTAATCAGTGATATCAGTCTGCCTTATGATTGAAAGAAAATTGTTGTTATTTGTGATTGTGTTAAATAAGTTATTTACGGCTTTTGGTAACTAAATTATTGACATTTTGTTCAGCTGCCCATTACTGACAACAGCATAACCACAAACATGCTGGATTGCTTGTAATGTACAGAGGGTTTAGGTTCCGGTGATTTTGAGTTACCAATAAATGAGCCACAGGCTGGTCATTACAGAGGTAACAACCTCTAGTGGTAGTTAGGGGTTACTATATAATCCAGTATGTATATAACTTACAGCTGTGTACTAAAGTGCAAGTGTTGATAAGAGAGCAGCTTGGACAAGAGGTAGACAGCATAGTTGTGGAACACCCTATGATGTTTAAATCACTGGCAACTTCATGTGATTCCAGGCATTACCCAGACTGACGCAAAGACTGGCACCTTGACTGGTAGCCATCAACACCCCGAACAGAACTATTAATACAGACTGCTTAAGTGCAAATTCTGTCATCTGACCAAGTTTCGTTTTAGCACTTCTGGTCCATCAGTTTGCCACTTGGATGTCATTTGAGCTTGAGGCTAAACAACCAACTATGTTGAATGGTTTTTGCATGCACCGCCTTCATGTGGCTGACGCTGGTAGATCCTCTGTTGGTTGCATATTGGGTTGTTCCCCTCTGTCAATCTTACTCAACTTGGTTTTGTCAAAACAAGAGATCTCATCAAACTTTGTAACTATAAGGAAAAATGACCAAAGGACCATGATCCAGAAAAGTAGTGAACTAAAGATTATTTCAGCTTTCTGCAACAGTGCTATATTGAGGAATAAAAGTAAGCTCTTAGATTTGTTGGTGTAATCTCTTGTTTTGTGCAAATCATTATTCAGAGGTTGAGGTCACTTAATGAATGTGAGGGTTCATGAAAACCCCAGCCACAAAATACTGCTTTTGTTAAAACACAAACACTTAAAGCTGCCAATTCAGTGGATGAAAGGGACCATGATCCAACTTCATTCTCATTCTATTTATAACAGATGGATGCAATCATGTTTCAAAGCAGAGGATACTGTTGCTCTTATAATTATAGCTGTTCCCAAGCTAATTAGTATATCATTACAGATGGTTTCCCTGAAAAACAAATGTAGCACCATATTCAAATGTCCTTTTTAGGTACAGCCAAGATTCGGTTTTGAATAAAATCTGAAATTATTATAGCTATTTTTTCTTCTGTAGAGGTCAGACAGCATCTTCTTTATGAATCAGTAAGCTGTGTGAATGAATAATAATGCTATGGGAAGGGTATGACCAGACAACTGGTTTTATTCCATTCGTTTCTCTTGTCCTCTCATCTGAAAAACTTTTTATTTAATTTCCTTAGTATCCTATCCCAGTGATGCCCCTTTATCCCTGTTAACTGGTCTTCAGCAGCTGGTCTGACATGTCACCCCGCCCTGGTCATTCGAGAACTGACATTCTTTAGGCCAGGGTCAGGAGGAGAGAAACACATTAATGCCACATCCTCTTTAGGGAAAAGAAATACTTTCTGAAACCGTCCCAAACCATCCCCTTCTCCATCATCCCATTTTGTTTCAATAAACCCTAATACACACTGTGCCTTCTCTTGAGGAGTAGCCATTTTTATAGGGGCTCATTTACCACTACCTATTTCATCAACAGGGTACCTGAAATATACAGATGCAAAGTAATTAAAACAACAACAACAATTGCCTTTGTAATAATTTTTTTTAATTGTAAAGAGACTTAATGGACACCCTGTACAATACAGCTCTAAGGGCCCTCCTGAGGACTGATCAGTACTGCCTGCTCTGGAAGATGCACCATCCCATTCCAACTTTTGCCTTTTTGCCAACCTAAGGCTTTTTAAAGTCAGAAGAACCAGCTAATGCTGACAGAGAGAAACTATATATAGATGTAAACATTGTAAATCATGTCCCTGTTTCTCTGATAGCGTTTGCTGTTTATCATAGCAACACATACAATCCAGCCAAGACTACAAGACCCCACAAAGAGGGAACAAGAGAGAGAGTGTATGGGTTAATCCAAATAATAACAGCTTCTCATATTTGTATTTGTTTAACCAGTGAGGTTGCCTGCTCCAGCAACATTGGTCCTGTCCCGTGGGATCAACTCAATCACCATGTTCATATGTTGATATTGGCACATTCTGCAAAAATAATGGATTACGTTCAATAGAAATGTTTGCCAACATCTTTCAACTAGCTTTCTGTTTTATCAATGCATGGCAACTGTGCTCCGGGATCACAGGAATGATTACAACAACCTTATGGATAGGTCTATAAAATTTACAAAATGTCTAGTGTTTGGTGTTGCAATGACCACTGTATTAGCCGTGTGTTTATTTGCAAAGAAATTTAAACCAAATCACAAGTAGTCCTCAAGAAACATGAAGAGATGCGTTCTAATGTCATGTGGGAATAGCCGAACTTAGAGCTGTCTACTTGTAATCAAACCCTAACCTCACCCAGGACGCATGTTGATGCCAGCTTTGAACAGGGCCCTAGACCACAAGGAAGATCTTTAATATGGCCTGGGATGCATTCATGTAAACACTGCGACAGAATGTAGCCATAAGCAGCCCAGAACAACTCATTATGTGGTTCTCAGTGATGGGATCTCAATGTGTTTTTAATTAATCTTGGGTGTATTCATATCTGTATTTACAGCGGGGCTATGGTACAGTTAAGGTTAGAGAGAGATGGTTGGTACAGTTCTAAAAGTGCGTACAATGACTTTATGTCTGTTACAGAGTGCAAATTCCAGTGTCTTGCATAAAAAAAAAGATACAGCTACTTGTCCTTTGATGCCAGTATTAAATGCTAAAAAGACACACCAAACCACTGGAAGAAACCTTTACATTTCAGACTTTTAAAATGCACACTATTAAGCATATGGTTGCAAGTAAACATGTGAAGGAAGGAAGTCAGATATTAACTGCTGATGTGTGGCACTGATCTGACTGCTCTTACAACCCTGGTTGTAAGAGTTCCCAGCAAAAAAGAATGTGACATTAGTTCATATGGCGTGTGTCAGCGTATTCTTTTTAAAGTTCAACCTAATAACCCAGTCTATGATCAGGTCAACTCAGAAAAAACAACCTTAACTTCTCCCTCCCTGCAGAGAGACATACTAGAAGTGGCTCTTAAATTATGCACTGTAGTGTCTGTTATGGGTGTAATAGGGACACTAATTATGCAATGAGTGGCCAAGTAATAAGTTTGATCTCGCACAGCATACTAGTAATTTAATACACCGAGTAGGCAACCACGGTTTAGTGTTTCAGACTGCGGATGACTTGCTGGTGTGTGTCTCTGCTTCATCCAGTACTTTTCCACTGCTACTGGGCTGCACGTGTGTGTGAGTGTGTGTGTGTGTTTGTGTGCCTGTGTGAAGAAAATACAGAGATGTACTGGGTGTACCTTATCAGCCAATCAGAAGGAAAGACAAAAAAAATCCTTTGATAGTCCTGATCTTTTAGGGAGGTAAGGCGTACAGACCATTACACAGTACTAGCAGGAATTAGGCAGGATTACATAGCACTTACATAGCAAGTCATGTGTATATTTTAATGTCAGTAGCTTTGCCAATACTGGCACCTCCAAGTGGCTCCCATAAAATCTGAAGCAAAAGCAGAGGTTTGGCTGTGAATGTTGCACCCTCAGTGCCATGTCCTGCGGCATCAAAACAAGCTGCAACTTTGAACATGTACACAGTTCTGAGTTCTGAGTCATCACAAACAAACTGGTGATACTGTGGATACAACAATCATGAGGTTTAGTGTCACATTTCCAAGAACTCACCTGGTCTGCAGATGAGATCTAGATATGATTTGCTCACTGTTTTACACTTTGTATTCCTGTGACTGTGTGTAGCTCCACCTTTAAGTAATCAGAAGTGCTACATTTTTTAGAACAATAGACCACTAGACCCTATAGGAAACTGCCACGCCTCCTCCACATACAGCCACACACAGACTGTTACACGTGTAGTTACGCACATGCTAAGATTCCCTGATAAAGCTGAGTTGTTTGTCTGTGATACATTTTTCTGATAAAAGTCAGGCTAGACTGGACAAAAAAAACACCCCGATGTGTGTGTGTGTACCTCGTTTACATATCTTCCTGTGTGGGGTGTGTTTTTAATCTTTAATCCCCTGGAGGGGGTTATGCGCATATCTGGTTGTAGTGATTCATAGTTTCAGTGTTTTATACCCTTGGGGACTTCTGAATCATCACCCCTCTGGCCAGTAGGGCATTAAACCAAAAAAATGCATTTCCGGCAATTGGATAGGCTAAACACAAGCCTAAACTATTCTGTTGAAGGCCACACTTTGGCCTTTATTGTGGCTCAAAACCTGAAATCAAGAGAAAAGTTTTGTCGTTTGGAATAATAGTTAATTCTATACCCAATATGTTCTGATAAATGAATAGATCCCTTTTTTGTCATTTTTTGCTATGTTTCACCATCTTGAATCCTGACTGCCCCATGAAACTGTCTATGCAGCTTTCCTTTCCAGTACAGAGTCCATACACAGCTCATCTAGAAATGTAAAACCTTTTTCTATCTAAACTGAAAATGAGAGCCTGAGTGCTTTGAATGTCGTCTGCTTTGCTTTCTTTGCGTCTTCGCTTGGTTTCCTGCTAAACTCTTGTTGGAGGCTTGACCACATCAACAGGTTTTTGTGGGTTCTTTTGGCCTTGACCTTCACAGTTTACAAGGAAGACAAGTATGTGATCCAGTTTGTTTTGGCAGTAGGAGTCCTCCAGGATGAACTCTAATGTCTGACTGCAAATGGTACATCAGAGTTTTTTTGTTAGAAACAGAAGCTCAAAGGTGGCTGAAACTCCAACATACACTAAATGAGCCAAAACAATATGCTAAAAGAGGCTAAAATGTTTTGGAGACCCAGATGAATCCTAGTGATTTTGCCACGGAGAACTATAATTTTATTTAACATTTAGCTCAACAACACAAAGAGTATAAAGCCATGCTGCTGGCTCTTTGTACTTGGTCACTTTGAGTTAAATGCTTAATACGAAGTGGTGGACTCAGACTGTCCAAGGGGCAGGGGCATGAAAAAGAGCACCAGAGTGCAGGGAGTTTTTAGCCGTTTCTTTGGCGGAGGTAACAAAGAACTCAAAATGATGCAAAAAAAGTACAAAGAGATGCAAAACAACCACAAATTACCTGTTAAATCAAACTATAAATAGATGGAAAACCATTCACCAAAGAGGCATAACAACAATAAGAAGACGCAATATGACTTAACTAGACTCTTTGAGATTTGGTTGGTCTTTGGTTGCCTCTTACATGTCTGTATACTGGAGCCAGTTGTCTCATATTGGTCCATGAGCAGATGTTGAGATATTACTCATAACAGACTCTTATGGCTTCACTTCTATGTAACTTTAAAGGTACAGACAAGAAGAATAGTAGAAAGTTATTAGCTACAGTTACAGCTACATCCCTGGCTTTTGAAAACTATATGGTGCACCCTCAGAAGCTTATCCTGTTATCAGAACAACGGTTCAAGGATTTTATAACAATAGGATTTGCAGTATAAACTTGAACATAGAGTTCCTTTGTATGTAGTGGCATTTATGACATGCTGAGCTGATGATGATAAGAGGTGGATTCCTTTCCCTTTAGCTGTACTGAGTTGTGTTTTAAAGAGCCTGTATTTTTCCATTAGTCCTACCTGTTGGACTTGTACAGTGGATCATGTGGAACACAATAATCTGTTGTAACTTTCAAAGTTGCAGAGGTACTATTATTTTCTTCTGTCATCCAAGGGCACCAGCTTGAAGAACCCCACCTGTTTCTATCAGAACAGGGTGGGGATTTAATTAGGTGGGAAATGTTCTGATGAATCAATTTTTTTTGCCTCCAGCGAAACACTAGTTTCTATCTGAGAAAGTGGTTTCACATCTTTGGGTGTTAAGCAACTTCTGCCAGAATGTAAAAATGTGCACATATCTTTACATGCCTATACTTTGCATAGTCTTCAACTTTAAGATCCACTCCCTGTGTCAACAGCGTATGATTGAGGGTTGGGAGCGTGCCAACATCACCTGCAAAGGCAAGAACATGTTGAAATGTCTTGATACCTTCAATAGAAAATGTCTCAGCTCACTGATGTTCTTTGCTCCCTTCCTCTACAAGAACCTGAAGGCTATATCAGTGTATATTTTGCATATTCTGTCCCACAGACATTAACATTACTTTTATAACATTCACTCATATCATCTTTGAGACTGTAAATCATGTTACGAGAAGCCTCTGGGGACACTCCACCTTTTGGATCCTCTTAAAGGTGGTTTGGGGGAGCTATTGAATGTTGCTTATACACACATCATACCCTGCTGTCTCATGGCATCATGAAATGTTCTTCTCTTTGTTGTTATGAGGTTGCAGATTGCAGATATATTTCATAAGATAGATGTCAGTATATCCCCCATAATCATATACACTAGACCTAAGGGATAAATCTAACAAAAACCTTCAATATACATCAATCCAATGCAAACTATGATAGTTAATAAGGTCATACAAGCTCAATTTCTGATAAAGAAGATAGTCACAAAAAACTAAATAATGTAATGCACTATTAAAAATATTATACAACTGTACAGAGTCAGAACCTGTTTGTGCAGACATCCGCTGCTTCAAATACTGTGTATTCAGTTTACCCTAATAAATCAGTCATCGTGGATGGGCGTGCATGTTAAAACATTTTGTTGGAAAGTGATTCTTACACCAAGCACTAAGGGACAAACCACACCCTAACCCCTCGAGTAAACATTAACAAAACACATTTCACCCATTCCTATTCAACCTGTAGAAGTTAAAAAAAATCCTCTTGATGTTTTAAGTGTCAAGAGTATATATTTTCAGTTTATGTTTGTGTTTATGAATGATTGTGTGAGGTAGAAGAGATTTGAAGAACTGTTTGTAGCCCATTTGAAGAGGATTCAGCTTTTACAAAGCTGCTACTTCAAGACTGCTATGTTTGTGATGTGTGAAGGAGGAAGATGAGGCTGTGCTGTAAGAGACTATGGTAAAAAAAATTACATGAGTCTTATCCACCATATTCCTCTGTATTCATCTTGATGTTACATACTTTCCGCGAGATTACACATGGCCGGTTAGCTCAGTTGGTTAGAGCGTGGTGCTAATAACGCCAAGGTCGCGGGTTCGATCCCCGTACGGGCCAATTGCGATTTTGTTAAATTTGATCAACGTTGTTATGGTCATTTTCTGTAATTATCGTCTCACTTTAGATATTGTAAGTAACGTAGGCTACGCTAATATTTTACCTATAGGGAAACATTTATACTGTTCCGTCAACGTGTGACGCAGGTCTAAACAAAACTCACCCAGCTATTCAAATGTATATCATGTATGCCCTGTATTGATATATGGATACCACGGTTGAGGCGGCTAGCAGCCGAGGTTCCATGGTGTAATGGTTAGCACTCTGGACTCTGAATCCAGCGATCCGAGTTCAAATCTCGGTGGAACCTATCTTTTGAACATATATTTGTATACAATAAACTTGATTTGCACATTTCTATATTTATACAGATTTTCATTCAATGGTATGAAGCAATACTTGCCTTTGCAACCATAACTTGTTTTTTAGCACCATAAACACTATATAGAGAAAACAAAGCATATCTGCACACTTTCAATATTTTCATTTCAATGTGATTCACAACACAAAACCTGCAGAAAAAAAAGTTTTCCTTTTAATTTCAATTCAGTCAGCACCACATATTCCATTTTTTTCTTACAAAATACACCATTTCGAACACAAAAACATTGTAGATGTCTACTAAACATCCAATGATGGTAGAGCACATTTTTCTTTAATCCTACCCATTAAGATCTTAAATCCTAAATCATTTAATTGTTTAAAAAAAGAGTCCTGTAAAAAATAATTTTCTATCTCTATACATTTGTGAGAGCCATCTCTCTCAATTGATCAAAATGGCTAAAAACAAGAAATAGACTATGTATTCTGAGTAAGAATCAACCACAAACACAGAGTTCCTGTACTGTATTTGATCCCAATTCTTGGCCATAGCAGGTACGAATCATTTTAGCCAGTACAGGAGTCTTTATTATGGAGGCATACAACAGTGTCAGGCTGTAGACATGCATACTTTCATTTTTTCTGTTTTTTCTTTGATGTTGCTGCCCCCTTCTGTTGGGAACTGGATCCTGTATTTCTAAGAGCAAGAAAGGGGACAGTTAAAAACCATACACAATACGCAACATACAGTTGCTGCAGATAGCTGGTGCACCTACTTAGGAGCTTTGTCCGATGTCTCCGGATGAAGGATGACCACTTCCTCCTCCTCACTGTCAGATATCTCAACTACATCTCCTGTAAGTCAAAACAAAACATTTGTTTTTTTAACCTACTCACGACAAAAAACACTTTTTATTTTGATGTTGGGCCTGTCAGCGTGCTGGTTTGACACGTGCGATTCCTGCTCATCCTGTCTGTCTCTTTAGAAACAGAAATTCTCCCCTCCTTTTTTACTGGACAATTGAGAATTTAATTGAAAAGAATAAAACATTTTAAAAAAGAATCACCTCCTCTGCTCTCCTTCTTGTCATCCTCTTCCATCTTTGTTACCGTTTCCTCCTGTTCTTCCCCACTGGTGCCACTTTCTTCCTCCTCCTCCTCCTCCTCCTCCTCCAGTCCCCAGGTGTTCTGCACCCCCTGGCCTACCTGACCCACACCTGGGACGGGTACTACTGGTGAAGGCACCCTGGTGTGTATGGTGAAGGAGAATATTGCAAAGGTAAAAAGACACACAGTGCTGGTATATGTTGTTATTCAGGCTCAGTAAAGGATACGTCTGAGGCGGGGCCTCTGCTTTCTGGACGATGTCATTGGCTGTTTCTGTCACATCCGTCATCTCTACTGAAGTCTCGTCTGTTTTCAGGGCTGTGATTCTGTCCTGTGGCATAGACTCTGCAAAACCACACCTACCACCCGCCTTCCTGGATAATGTAAAAATACAGAGTTCTTGTTCATCTTCTGATAACAGCAGCAGGAGTTCAAATAGGGGTCAATAAGTCCCCTTCCACAGTTTAATACTGAAATGTGGTAATGTGAAGCCACTGCTCACCTTGCTTTTTTGTCGTTCTCCAGAGCCTTGCTGATGAGTTCTGTGATTTCAGTCACTTTGACGCTCGCTATTTTACTGCATCTCATAACCTGCAACACCACACGCAAAAAGTAAATCGGTTAAAATTTAAACTGGGTTTTAAAATAAATATTGATATTTGTGAAACTCTACGGTGAATTTAGAAACATCATTTGGAAGATACTGTATCTGCAAAACAGCAACACTAAACCAACAGTGCAGTATAATCTGGACTCCATTCACCTGCTCTTTAAGCAACATGATGCCTCCACTGGACTGGATGGAGCAGATTTCTCTGTGTTTGTTCATGGCGATCATCAGCAAGCCATCCATCACTCGCTCCTCCCGCTCACAGGGATCCACCAGCAGGTAGGTCCTGCAGAGCCGACAGGAAGTGCAGAAGAAGAAAAGGACGCTTAGCACAAGGAAGTATAATGTTAATCAATTACTTTTTTTTTTTAATAATAATAATAGTTGTTTTATATTATGCACAGCCAGTTTATTAGGTACACCTAGCTAAAACATATACAGTCCTGCAGTGAATCCTACCCTCATGAAGCTTTTTAACTGTTTAACAGTTGTATTCACCAGTCTTACTGTGATGTAAAGATTTTTGAAATTAGAAGGAATGTAGTATATTCTTTGTCTTGATAACTAAATAACCATGATTACTATTGCTGCTGTATTCAAATATGGAGCCTTACCCTTGTTGGAAGAAGGAGAAGCTGACACTGATGGGCATGTGGTAGATACTCAGAGGAATAGGGTCCCTCTCCTCTGGACTGTACTGAGGGAGCACAGGAATAAATACACAATCACAAACACACAATCACAAACACATTATAAAAACATTAAAACAGTGGTGCAACATGTTGGCACATGATTTGGATGGCACTACTACTCAGATAGTCCCATTTCCCCAGCTGTGAAGTGGTTGTTCTGACTGTGGTTTTCTTCATGAGCTTTGATTTGAAACATGGAAACAACATTGAGTTTGCAAAGGAAAAGGATTTAATGGGTTCCTTCTCGGCCCATGCTAAATTCTTTCAACAAGGTTCATTAAAATCAGTTCAGTAGTTGTTTCTGTAATCCTGCTGCCAAACAAACCAATTTAAGATAAGATAAGATTTTCCTTTATTAGTCCAGCAATGGGGACACTTCCAGTGTTACAGCAAAAAAGTGGTTAATAAGATAGAGAGGAGCTTCAATAAAAATAAAAAGTAAACAAGCAGTATAAACTAGAAATATAAAAAGGTATTAGCAATTAAACAAGTAAAAAATATTTTTTAAAAAAAGGTTCAACAAAAAGTAAAAGTATTTACAATCTAAACATGTAGAAACATAAAAAGTACTAAAAATGTAAGCAAAAGGAAAATAACATTTAGGAACGACACAACAAGTGTGCGTTCGAAACATGACCCCCTTGGTGGAGGTAAGCACAGGTCACTTGAGGTAAAGCAGTAAAGTTCTCACATTATGTCCCCTGAGAGCGTCACTAAAGAAAAACAGTGTGGTGTTTGGAGCGTCAGGGCTCTCCCTGTAGACTCAGCGAGGCAGAGACACCAGCAGCTGTGTTTGTTGCTGACTCACCACTGTGACTTCGTCTCCCTGGATGGCGACATCAGGGCGCCTGAAGTGGCACAGAGCGGTGATGGCAGCAATGCTGGCAGCATCCATTAGGTTCCCATCATGATTCAACATATGGACGTCGACTCTGATCTGCCACACCTGAAGACAGACACACATTGTTAACAGTGGATTCAGTGATTTTCCTTCTTTTGCTTTAATGTTGTGTTATACCTTTTCTCCAGACACCACACACAGGGACTCAGTATCAATGCACTTGGAGTTCCTCAAGCATCTCTCCAGCTGTCTGTTAAGCTTCACCGACAACTCAGACTGTCTGCAGAGAAAAGAAAACCCCACAGATGATTTACAATCTCTGTACAAACAGTTGGACTAAATTAACCATGTTTCAGACACAGTCCTGATCTAATGTGTTTCCACCCAAAATACTCAAATTTTATGACTTAATGAACAATGACACCAGTGCACTAGATGTTTAAGTAGAGAAGAACATAATCTCTTTTTTTTTCTCACCTGCCTTGTTCAAACGTAGGTGAGGCCATGGGCGACAGCTCGATGTTGAAGAACATGATCCCCTCGTTCGGTCGGTTCTCTTTAGGAGCCACCAGCTCACACGACACCTGGGCCATGACCCTGCAGAGTGCAGCACATTGATATTTCATTATAACCAAATATTATAGGGGGGAGGCAGGTCAAAAAACTTGTGTCTGGCCATAGTTTCACCTGGTTTTTCCAAGATCAACAAAGCAGCATCCATAGTCAGTCCCAAATGTGATCTTCATCGTTCTGTAGTCATAGGTCTGTCGTCCATCCAGGCGCTGCAGGTAGAGGACAGGTAAGGGCCAAAGTTACCAGTGGTGGACTGTAACTAGAATGTAACTGATCGCTGTTGTCACTTTTCAAATTACAGTTGTCCATCCCCTTCATGCCAGGTGAAAACCATGTGTTTCAGTGTTGATTTTAAACGTTTTTACAGATGAACTAAAGAGGATGAAGTGTTTCCTTACAGGGAGGTTCTTCTACCTTTGAAGCTAGAAACATATTATGATCTTATAGAATATGATGCATTGCTCTAAACTACCCAACAGATACAAATAGCTAAAATGAAAAATACACATTACTGCAGCAGTAATATTAATTTATGAATCATACACGTTGTTTGGGCCCAGTTTAGTGCACAGAGAATACTTTTATTGTTCTTACTTTGAGTGTATTTTGCTCATAATATGTACATACTTTTACTTAAATAAGGATTCAGAATGTAATTTAACGAAGTAAAGGATCGGAATAGCTCTTCCGTGTCAGTAAACGTCATTATGGGACATATTGGACTTGGACATCGATGCCCCCAAGGCAGAAATCCATTAACTTAATTCACTGAAACCTTTCCATTTCCAATTGCTTGAGACTGACTTAGGGAACAGACACTTTTGGTAATAGTCAATCACTGAGAAAGATCCCTTATTCTGTATTCAGTTTTAGAAGTCAGTAAACGGTATTCAGAAACCAGCTCACCTTTTTCTCTTCAATCGCTTTGAGCAGGAAGTCCCGCTCACAGTTAGCCAACGGTGTATCCTTCATTCTGCGGGGTTTTTTATTTCAATAATTTAGTTCACAAATGTACTAACACTGCAAGAAAACAAGCATGTGGCCACCATCAATGTTTTCTCAACTCTACCCCGGAAGTGCATGCGACATGCCATAGTAAAGGTGGCAGTAAATCATTTTCTTTATTTGACTTGTTTAGAATGATTCTGAAATGGCGATAATGCTCGTCTATTTGTTGTTATTTGTCATTAAACAGATCTCTGTTGACACTATACCCGCGGAACATTTTTATTAGACGATACTGGCGTTAAGCTTTTACTTTGAATTACATCTGCAGAAGTAATTTGTGATGCCATAAAGTACTCATCGGGACCTCGTAGTTTGGGGCTTTCAAAATTGTAAATATTGACAGCGAGTGTACTGCTGATATTTTTGATAAAATTTTGTAATAGAAATACGTGTCATATTTTCTTCGCTTTTTTGGAATACTAAAAATAGATCCTGCTTCGATTATAGTTTTAACGGACTGTATTTTGGAAGTCAATCAACAAACTGCCATTTTGTCCTGAGTACTGTACACATTTATTAAAACCTAAGATTTTACGACAGCTCTATGGCAGTTTAAAGAGTAGATGGGTTATTCTAATCGTCTACAAAAGTAAATGATATTCATTCAAAACGTACGTCACGCAAAAATAGCAATATTGCAGCATCGCTCCCGTCTCTGTTATCATTTGTTACAACTGTGGGTGGCACCTGAATGCACCCTTCACGCTCGCCATCTGCTCGATGTGCGCATGCGCTATGCCCATTGCAGGGACTCACTCGCACTCAACCCGCGGACCGTTATACGGGCCGAGCTGTCATCTACGCTCATCTTCTCCAACCGACAACCGTGTTTTTCCCAACCGTACGGCGGGCCTCGGCGATACTCTCCGCGGGCCAGACTCACAAGGCACTTCCTCTGGTTTTTCAAAGCGGAGCAGCAGCTTTTATCGAGGCATTTATCTGCAAATACAAGAAGGCGCAAGGTTTGTTTGTGTGCGCTCATTCATTCACTCCATCCTCCCTGTGCGACATCAGTGGGAATTTAGCAAGCTAACCGTTGCTATCCACTCATCTTTATAGTCTAACAAAACATTTTCCGTCACTCTTTACTTTGAAATTATTTATCGCCGTTTGTGTTTTGTGCGCCAGGGTATATTCAATTAGCGGGCTCATTGTATAAGCCCACCAGTTTACCAGCTAAGCTTATGTTATGCTAACGTTTGCTGTTTATTCTTGGCGCCCCGTCCAGTTAGCATAGGGAGCTAGCGGAGCAGGTGCTGCAGCCAGAGCCATTCATCTAAAAGAGTTTGGACATTGCTGTGTTCGGTGGCAGCCATGTTAGCTAGACCACCCTGTCCTATGACCTTTTCTGTGTTGTTCTTAGATTTGTTCAGTAATAAGCCGACCTTACTTGATGATAAAATTAACAAGACCTTGCTGGCACTGTTAAACGTTAACCAGATGCTGGGAAGGGATGTTACCCATGTAACACTGAGGCTCTATTAAATAGGAGGACTGGAGCTTCACAGAACATAGAATTTACGGTGGTAGCTGACACCCAGACACAATAGCTAGTTGATATTGTTACATAAGTGCATGGCATATTTATTAGTACTTTATCAGTGATCTTGCTTATAACCGTCTTATAACTAGGTGTATGATATTACGATTTTACTAACTTGTAACTGCATCTTTACCACATTTAACCAAGATCATCATAATTGGTCTATTTTATTTAATGAATAAAACATATTTAATTGCTGCTCTAATTGTCTGCATGTGTCATAAAAATGGTTATAATCAGTATTGCCTGGATATGCCTTGTTGTTTGTGTTTGCTTGTATGGTTACTTGGCCTGAATAGTGGATATTGTTGCTGTATTGTTGTACTAATATGATGTTTCCTTTTGCTCTGCATGGGGGGTTCAATATGAATACAATATTGAACTTTGCACAGTTTAATCTAAAATTGATGCGTAAACCGGTGAAACCACCATAGTGTTGGAATCATGACTAATTATACACCCTTGACATGTTTTATAGACCTGTCATGTAGAATTGGGGGGAGGGGCATGCTCAATTTTTACTGAGTAAAGGCAAATGGTCCCTTATAATGTTAAACGCATAGAATGTAATTTTCTGCTGCTAGGGGTCTCTCAATCAAAACAGTAACAAAGGACAGAGTCTGGTGCTGTTGTAATGTAGTGTGTGGGATAATGGGAGCTATAGTCTACACACCACTGTTGTCATAGCAGTCAGTGTCTCCTGATTAGGATTCCTTCAGTGTTCATTGTTCAGGAGGTTTTTACCTGGAGCCAATTATCCACAGAGGTCCCCTTCCCAAGAAAACCTACCAGGTGATTAAAACCAGTAAATATAAATGGTATAGGGCAGTTTCACGTTAAAAATCAATGTTTCTGTGAAAGGGGCTGCAAGCCAAGCTACTGCTAATGTTTACACAGCTTATTTCTTTGATAGCCCTAATCTTTGAAATACGGAGACAGAAACATTTGCCACAAAGTGTAACAAAACTTATATAGTAACAAAATATATAAAAACTTAATAAGTACCTTTTATGAAAACAATAATGCATAAAAGAAAGATCAACAACTCGCTGCCTATTCAGTTTCAACCCATAATGCTGTTGGTTGAAAACCACCACTCATTCTTATTGAAGTCAAGAATTTAATTCATTGAGGGCTCTCAATGATCCACTACAATGAATGTGATCACTTAATATCTTGAACAGATTATGTGCAGCGAAACCAACAGCTCAATATAATTTTTGCATAGAGTTCCTAATTCTGAAACCTCTGTTTAGTTTTATGGGTTTATTTTTACAGAGGTTTTGCATATTCTTATGACAGAGTATCCTGTTGCTACATGAGACGTGGCCAAGATCTTCTACAAAATGTTGTTCTGCAAATAAATGAGATTTAAATATTATGTGTTTTAAGATAAGACAGCTAATAGTGCTCTGGGTTCATCATTTTAACCTGGTGTATATCCTTTTGATCCTCCTGGACTCTGATGTCAGCAAATAGAACAACAGCATTATGGGAATTAAAGTTAATTAGGAATTAAGGGAAGCGTGCTGCTATGCTGTCTGCAGTGATATTTTTCAATTCATGCTGCTCACAACAAGAGTGAGCAGGTGTGGCCAGATCAATAGGTCATTGAAGCTGTTGTTTGGTGTAACAGATCTCTGGACTGTACCAGTATTGAGCAGGGGTGGGTTTCAACCACATATTGAAGCATATAAAGATTCAAATGTGATGCATTAGCTGTTAAATTAGGAGTGCTAAGAATGTTTAGGAAAGAGGAAATATTATAAATCCAGAGAGACTGCCTGTATGCTACAGATGAAAGCACTAATGTCTCTGGCTTCTCCTTGGAAAGTCCTTATGATGTATTTGATGGGAATGTGTTACAGCAGAGACTTAAAGAGTACTGTAAGGCAATGGCGAGATAAAAATGTGATCCGAGGACACAGCCACTTCATCAAGTAGCACTGGGAATGTATGTGACCTCAATATCTTTTGTTTGTTCTCTCCCCCTCTTATCTGTCTGTCCTTTCACACACTTGTGCTCTCTATTTATATCATTGATGCCCCCCCCCCCCACACAGAAAAACCATTGCTCTATAAATAATATCTCACACCTGCCTTTTCCCTCCCTCCCCCTCCTCCTCCCATACCACACCCTCCTCACTCTGCTGACACCATGCTCATCTGTGATGGCCTTATCTCACCCCCTCTCTCCCCTCCCTCCTACAGATGAAGCTGGACGGGGGTTGGATGTGGCGCGTGCTGCTCCTGTCCTCCCTGGCTGTGGCAGTTCTAGCGGCCCAGGAGGAGCAGGCGGAGATTGATATTTCAGACATCGATGAAGATATGGGGCTGGATGAGGAGGAATTAAAGGTTCTGATGGCAGACGGGGAGGAGGAGGAGGAGGAAGAGGAGGAGGAGGCGACGGTGATGGATGAAGACCACTCTGATGAGACAGATGGCACAGCAAGTGAAAAGGCTGGAACGGATGCAAATGTCTCCTTCCAGGTAAGGAATGGGTCAGATGTTAAGTAAAGGTCAGAGAGACAGAAGTGTGTCAAACATTTTCTTCATAGTTGCAAATGAAGGGTAAATAGCCTGAAGATCATAATCTTATGGTTTCTGTTCCCCAGGTAACATACAAGACTCCCATTCCCACTGGAGATGTCTACTTTGCAGAGACGTTCGATGATGGATCACTGGACAGGTGAAGCCTCACAAATTCACCACCAAGGGCTGCTAAAAATACAGCGTAAATGTTTAATGCATGCAAGGATACATGAGCATGGGATGGTACCAAGTGACCCAGATAAACTTACACAATCAGTGGTTGTAGTGTGTTTGTGTGGGAGCTAAGTTTTGTGATGTTGACCTCAACAGCTGGAAGCTGTCAAAGACAGTGAAGGGGGATGCAGATGATGACGTCGCCAAATATGATGGTTTGTTGCTTTTTGTCCTCTTTGCTAATTCAGACATGTGCGTATGATAGGCTGCACAGAGGCTGCTGCTTTTGTCTTCACCACAAACACACACATTTTACATGTATGATGCTAATAAAGATATTTACAATTAGAGATGCACAAAATTTAATTTCGGACCTTCCGATTTTCTTTCTTCTTTTTACATTTCTCCAAAACTGCACCAGGTAACAGGACCTTCTTCTCTCATTGTTAGTTAAACAAATCTCAAAAAACATGTTTTACAATTGCAACAGATTTAACCGCACACCTAATGTAATTTATCAGAAAAATCACTTAGCTACTATCGTCACGGCCACACACACTGGTTCTAGCAAGGACCTTGATCCAACCATACTAGAAACAGCACTTTAGCTAGTTGTGTAATAGTTGTAGCAGCTAGCTGGAGAATTGCATCGCAACGTTATGGTATCAGTAATGCAGAACACTTTCTTCCTGTATTTACTTTGTTGCTTGCGCCCCAACCACATAAAGACGAATAAGCAGAGAGAACGTTCTCACATGGTACAGAGTGATGCATTTTATTTTGTTTGCATTTCTCTTCATGTGAAAATTCTTCAATTTTACAAATTTAAGTCAGCCATTTGGGACCAGAGCAAACAAACCAGCCCTTAAACAGTGTTTGCCCTTCTCTGTAGACTACACTAAAGCTATCTAACTCTGCAACAACAACATGACCATGAATATAAACACTGAATTTCCCCTCTCTGCCTGTAGGGAAGTGGGCTGTGGAGCAGCTGAAGGAGAACAAAGTTCCAGGAGACCAGGGTCTGGTGCTCAAGTCCCGGGCCAAACACCATGCTATCTCTGCAATGCTGAACAAACCCTTTGTCTTCCAGGACGACCCTCTAGTCATACAGTGAGTTTAAACACATGCATGCACTGTCATTTTGTTGTCAAATTGACTTTTTCCATGAGCTACAGTGGTTATAAAAGAGTGGCTTAACAAAACAGTGGTAATAATATGAGCAGACTTTAAATTGTTTGTTGTGTTCTGGTTGCAGGTATGAGGTGAATTTCCAAAATGGTATCGACTGTGGTGGAGCATACATCAAACTGCTTTCAGACACCGGCAGTCTAGAACTGGTGGGTAAACATGTTGTCATTCTACCTTACTCCATTCCTGAAGTTTGATACACACGGGCCATTTATATTCATAGCATCTTACTGGAGGTGTACTGGAGTCATCTTTGTGGTTTTGATGGAAACCGAAGCCAGAAGTCTTGAGAGCATTCCTCCTCTGTTTTGTGTACACATGGCACAAAAAAGGTAACTGTTGTTTCTTCTGACCTGTAGGAGCAATTCCATGACCGCACAGCCTACACCCTCATGTTTGGACCAGATAAATGTGGCGAGGACTATAAGCTGCACTTAATCTTCCGCCATAAGAACCCTCTGAACAAAGACATGGAGGAGAAGCACGCCAAGAGGGCTGATGTGGACCTCAAGAAGTTCTACACTGACAAGAAGACTCACCTCTACACTTTGGGTATAGATACTATGTTTCGTATCCGTCTAAATGTGTGTTTTATGCAATACTTTATGTACCTGCATATCCTTCTGTGGTTTTTATAAAAAATACATTCATTGACTTTTTCCCCTGTTGTCAGTCCTGAACCCGGACAACAGCTATGAGATGTTCATCGACCAGTCTAGTGTGAGCCGCGGCAGCCTGCTGTATGACGTGGTGCCTCCAGTCAACCCACCCAAAGAGATAGATGACCCAAATGACTCCAAGCCGGAGGACTGGGACGAGAGGGCCAAGATTCCTGACCCCGAGGCTGTCAAGCCTGATGACTGGTGACTATAACCCCATACAGTACTCGTAGATAGTCCTGTTTTATTTGCAGATTGGATGTTAAGGCCTCTGTGATCTAGTCATTAATAACAAACATGGCTGTGTGTGTGTGTGTGTCAGGGATGAAGATGCTCCAGCAAAGATTGAGGACCCTGACGCTTTGAAGCCAGAGGGCTGGCTGGACGACGAACCAGAGTTTGTCCCCGATCCAAATGCTGACAAACCAGAAGATTGGTAAATAAACACATTCACCAAACAAACTCATGACCACCATCTGAAATCTGTTGCAGTGCTACAGCTCTCTTCTGTGTGCAGGGATGAGGAGATGGATGGGGAGTGGGAAGCCCCGCAGGTTCCCAACCCAGCCTGTGAGACGGCCCCTGGCTGTGGGGAGTGGAAGCGTCCTAAGATCAACAACCCTCAGTACAAGGGCAAGTGGAAAGCCCCGCTGGTGGACAATCCCAACTATCAGGTAACTTTAAAGGTATAGTTCAGGGTTTTTGACATTAAGTTGTGTGAAATACTTGCCAGTAGTGGAGTGGATGCAAACCTATTTTGAGAAAATTTGAAAAAAAAGGATTTAAGTGCACCTTATAGTCCGAAAAATACGGTACTTTGTGCTGTCATTATATTTAATGGCTTTGAAGCTGTTTCTGTCTGTGGTGGAATGGTTAACCTTTTAGTGTACATGTAGTTTTGTGTAGGAAATCTGTAGTTTCATGACCCTGCCAGCCTGCCAGAATTGATTGTATGATCGGATCTGGACAGAACTTTGACATCCAAGCTCGTCAATTAATCTACTACCTTTGCATCCACTACATTACTGACAAGTATTTCATAGAACTTAATTTCCAAATCCCAAGCTATCCCTTTAACTAAGGGGTTCTCTACAGTTATATTTTACTACACAGGTCAGAGAATCAGTCTATTTACTTATAAATATAACATTACACTTTCTTTTAGTTAAATCTTTTTCAAAACCTCAGTCCTGATCTAACTACTGAACATGAATACAATTTTTAGGCCAGTTTGTTTACACAGTGCTGCTATTTCTATTTCTTTTAAAAGCACAAAATCGCATTTCACAAAATAACTCCTACTAGAACGTTTGTCCTGTGCATTAACAGAGCCAAAACGATTGCATTAAGCAAGCATTAAAAAGCCAAAAATGCAAATGGAGATGTTGTATGTTTGTGCAGCTGCTCAAACAATCTGAACTGTTCTGCTCTACATTCTTTGTGTTCTCAAAGGGAGTGTGGAAGCCGCGTAAGATCGATAACCCCGACTATTTTGAGGACCTGCAGCCGTTCAGGATGACACCTTTCAAAGCTGTGGGCTTGGAGTTGTGGTCCATGACCTCAGATATCTACTTTGACAACTTCATTATCACCTCTCACAAAGAGGTGGCCGACCGCTGGGCCTCTGACAGCTGGGGGCTGAAGAAACTGGTGGCCAGTGCTAACGAGGTCAGTGTGATGTTTTGTTAAGGGCAACTGGTACATAGAGCAGCGCACTTACATTGTCACAGTGTGCATATCATTAAGCACAGGGCTGTCAGTTTGTGTGAGGGGAGAGGCTCACAAAGGCTCACTATTTGCTCTTGCTCTGGTCTTTTGTCTTTTCTCGCCCCTCAAGCCGGGGATTTTTGCTCAGCTGATGATGGCGGCGGAGGAACGGCCTTGGCTCTGGGTGGTCTACATCCTGACAGTTGGCCTGCCCGTAGGACTGGCTGTGCTCTTCTGCTGGCCAAAGGTACTATAACACGAAACAGTCATTTAATTCACATCCCGATTCATGCAAAACCAGCAAACCCCGTAAACCCTGTTCGTGTCATAGAAATCAGAAGACGACTACGTGTACAAGAAGGTGCCTCCGCCTCAGGCTGACGTAGAAGAGGAGGAAGAGGAGGAGGAAGAGGAGGAGGAGGCAGCAGCACAAGAGGAAGACAAAGCAGCTGAGGCTACAGAAGGAGCACCAGCTGCAGGTTAGAGGGTCAAACACAGGACATCACACACATTCATCACAGCATTGTCCTTTTACTGCCGCTTTGTCCTCACTGTCATCACCTGCATTCTCAAAAGCAACAGAAGAGGCTGAGGAGGAGGAAGACGAGGAGGATGAAGAGGAGGAGGAGGAGGATGAAGCTGATGCAGGAGGTGACAATCTAGAGGGGGATGATGACGAGGAGGAAGAAGAGGAGGAGGAGGAGAGCAAAGCTCCTGAGAGAACATTAGAAGAGGAGGTTGGTGTTTTTGTGAGTTTCTGAGCTGATGGTGTGAGTAGATATTAATTATTTTACCACTTAGATTTTTTTTTTCATTTAGATAAAAGCAAGAAATACAAACACAGTCCAAAAGTATCGCCGCCTGACATCTGACAAATGTCTACTGATGGTGGAGCAGTTTGTAACCATTTAGGAGTAATTGCTTTCTTTGTTGCAACAGTCAGTATTTTTAGAAGACATCCGTATTTAGGTAAATATTAATTAATCAATTAATTAATAACTGGAACCAGATCTTCAGATTTCACCACCGACTACCTTCGTTCAGCAAACAGTAAAGCACTGCATTAATGAAGTCGGCATTAATATGGAATTATAATGTGCTTTGAAGCCAGGACCAGGTTTTTAACACATTTCACCATGAGAGGTTAAACTAGAAAGTAATAGCTGCTGTAGCTAGTAGCCTAACAGTGCATTCATGTACATAACTGAGTTAAAATAGCCGTATAGAAAGACTCAAGCACATTTAGCAGAAAACAAGACAGCAGTTATTTAATGGTGCTTCGGTTCTGATGTCCTGCACTCAGTCCTACATAAAATAGTTATTGTAGTCCTCTAGACCTTTTACAATTTCCTCTGTCTTGTAGTTTTGTGTAGTATGAGGTCACATCTTAAATCTAAGATCTAAATCTTAAATTTTCTGACAAAACCTGCTACGTGCAGCTTCATCCAACCCTTTTACGTTGTCACTGTCCTGTATTTCCAGTTCGTACAGTACATGGGTTTATCCCCTCCTCAAAGTCAAAATAGTGACACGATTGCTACAAAGCCATACGATTTAGGAAATTGTAAAAATGTGAATGAATGTAATATATTTTCACTACATAATACGTACTTTGACAGCAGTGACAGCAGCTATTACGAGTGCCTCCATCTGTCTGAGTCGGTCTGTTTGTCCTGAAGGTGTGAATTGGCAGCCACACTTGTTTAAACACACATGGTAGAGTAGCAGTTTGTCTCATGCTGGTGAGTTCTCAGTAAAGAGCGAGAACATCACGGTTCTGTTACAATAAAACTAAGTTCACAGCTGAGCTGATTACGAATGCTTTGCTCGATTTACGCTGATATGACACAAGAGATTTCACGTACTGTGGGGCTCATGTCGGAGAACTGGCCTGGTGTGTGTAGAGCTTTAAGGTCCTAAATGGATCAATGCCTAAAGTAGATAATAGTAGAAAAACAAAAAAATTATGTAAAAAAAAACATATATGTACATAATTAAAAGAAATCTAAAATAAATATATACATTTCAATAATATAAGAATGACATTCAACATATTCCAGTCATTAGCCCTTACTTTATAACACATTTATAATCTAGATCATTGTGAAATGTAAAGCAGCACAATGGTAATAGTATCTCAATTGTCTTTTTTTCATAATCACTGGAAGCCAAAATCATGATTTATAAAATGTGATTATTCAGTAAGCCCTATTGCCTATACACAAGACCTTTATACATCAAGTTTAAAAGGTCGATAAAACGTTGCTGTTTGGTGGAGTAATGTAGGTACAAAGCACCTCATGGAGCCATAAATGCCACACATTAATTCATTTATACTCACACTCATGGTTGGTGTGTCTCCTGTGGCCTGCAGACAACACACTGAACAGGATCACTCACTCACCTCCCTTCTGTTTAGGCTATTTCCTGTCCCTGACACCGTGTCCTTGTCCCAGTGAGAGCTGGGCACAGTCAGGGAGTCTGGCTTCGCTTGTTTACTTTTATTTCACCGTCAAGAACGATCATCTATTTCTGCTCGGCATTCAAACAGCTGTCATTTAATAAGGTCTTAAGTTAATGAATTTGATTCAATAAAATGTCCAGACAGCCTGTAAGACTGAGGTAGCACTAACATTTTTAACCTTTTGGTAATGTGGTAATTGCAAGATTAATGTTTCATGTCTCATCTGTTTGCCTTTTTCCTGCTTTTTATTTAATTCCAATTGCGGCCCTGCAGCTGAAAGAGGGAGGAGAAGTCGCCGAAGAGAGCCAAAAGCAAGCTGTGAGGAAGAGGAGGGTACGGAAAGACTAAGGAGGTGAACCCCACGCCTACTGTCTTTCTACCCATGACGCGGAGGAGGTGGAAGGGCCGTCTCTGCTGCGGCTGCCCCCTCTCTGGAGCAGAGCAGCACGCATTTCCTCCAAACCACCTGGTAGCCTGCAGTCACCCCGGCTGCCCCATCCCTTGGCCACTCCCATCACAGGACCGCAGTCTCCTGAACCACATCCTGTCTCACCCCTCGTCGTCTCGTCTCTCCCTCCTGCCTGCTCATTGAACTATTAAGTGAATCCCCTGGAGATTCTGTGCATTTAGATGTTTCCCCTCCTCCACCCATAGCTACCACGCTTTCATCCTTCTCTTCTCTAAGCCATCGCTGTCAAAATGCCTGTCAGCCTATAAAGGCCCGCCTCTTCCACCACTGTTCCTGCTCACCCCGTCTCTACTGTCAGTCTCCTCTCTGAATATATGCCATCATAGATCTACCAGTCTGTCTCCTCTGAGAGTGAAGGCAGCAGAGAGCGTCTACGCCGTGTCGACTCCAGTATTTCATACCATTTTACTGCATATCATAGGGGCTGCATCTCAGAAGTTCCACTTTTATTCTCGTGTCCTTTGTTTTAAAGAACATGTTCGAGGACACAGTTCGACAAAGTTTCTTCCTTGTTTGAAAGTTGTTGGGGTTTCGAGAAGAGGCCAGGAGGAGAGGACGCCAGGCCGCCGAGATGTTACCACAGTGTCACGACATTTCAGCTGATAAATCGCCTCAGCTTAGATTGACTTGGATGTTCTGTTTAGATTTTAGATAGTTTGTTAGGAGCATCAGTTACTTTTCCGTGTTTTTTACTAAATTATAGCAGTTCAACAACTGAAGATTAGCACAGATGACCCTATTTATTGGTTTTGTTTGTTTTATGCCGGAATGAATAAAGATTTAATACAGTGTTTTGAGTTAGGCAGTTTTCCTAAATATGAAATGCCACTGGTGTGCTTATTCTGAACTTCAGTCTGTTTGACATGCTTTACATGAGAAAAACTGAATGCCTTGGCCATCAGTTGTTAGAAAGAGAGTAAATAAATATGAGTTTCTGGAGCAAACAGCAGATATTAAAAACATTCAGTCAGTACACAGCAGTACTTTCCCAGAATATCTAGACAAGCTGGAGTTCAGATCCTAGACTGTTGCCTGGGGAAACATTGGCGCTAATTTATTTGTTTTATATTATTGTTTCAAGCTTTTGTAGATCATGTTCTTGCCGGGTTCTGGCAGATATCCCTGTTTACATTTGTTTGCAAATTGTACATTGCTCTTGAAAATAAAACTATTTAATACAAAAAAAAAATTGTCAGGTCTAATCAAGTGGAGGCCCATCTCTTTTTCTGTTTCTCTTACAGATCATGTAGTTGAAAAAAGACCCAGAGAAAGGAGTGATCTTACATTTTTATTAAACCAAAATGTTAAAGGCAAAGGTGCAGGGTGTCTACACACAGGACAGTTGGTACCAGGGTGTGTGTAGGTAGGGCATATTCAGCATGCCAGACAGAAATTAATGAAATACTACTGTACAACTGTTAAAAATATCAAAATAACCTCAATAAATTACAGCATATACAGTGTTTATAGCCTCCTGTAATATTACCAATTCCTCCCCCTTCAAACAGCACGACAGTCACTTCACATGAATCACTGCTTTCTAAACATCACTGAACTGGGCTCTGACATTTAAAGGGAATAAACATTTCTTCTACGGCTACGTGACTTTTCCACCCTGATTCCTTTTGTCGGTCTACCTTGTAGGACACCTCCTCCACTCTGCTGTACACTGACGACATCAGCACATTTTACAGTCAAACCCCTCCTCTAGCAGGTGATGTATACCAGGCCGGTGTGAGTGGATCAATAGCACTCAAGGCCTCTTTACTGCTTGCAGTTAAAGGAGAAAGCATCCCTTTTTTACCCTCCTCATCTCCCTTTCTCACCTCCGCCCACGGACGTTACAGGAGAAGGACACAGAATGTAATAATGCAGTTTGTCTCTTACAGAGCCTGGCTGCATTAATGACCCTAATATTTCCCTTTGTCACTCTAAAGGCCTTTACACCCCGCGGATGTTTTTTGTCTTTTTCGTGCAGTTAATTTGCATGTCAATATATTTTTAGACTGTTGTTTTTGTCACAAACTGATTTCTCTGAACTTTCACTGTATGAATAAAGGCATCAACCAGAGATATTCAAAACTAACACTTAAGTGTAGTCGACAGTTACATGTTTTATTCATGACAATTATAAACATGTAAGCTCTGCAGTCCAACCCAAGATCCACAATGAAGCTCTAAACTTATACAATGCATGACTTTACCGTCATCAGTGGCCACGCCATTTTCTACTGGTTGGAAAGAGAGGACGGAGTCTTGCATTAATAGTCTTATATCTTCAATGGTTGGTTCATGCTTGTTTTTGGGATAAAAACTAACATCTGTAAAAACAGAACAAAATCTTGCATTTATCAATGCGAGTTGCACTTCATTGAGCATTGTGCAATGCCTCCATCATCCTTAATTACAACTGTTCTACTTAAAATTGGTTACGCTCGATCATTGATAGCACTGATAACACTGAAGTGTTGTAACTGTCGCAAACTTGCATCACTGCCAGTATGAATAGTTCTGATGCACATCATTCATAGGTGAGTATTTTCATATTTAATTTTCATTCACTCCCGCCCCCGGTGTGTAAAGGGCTTTACATTACAGTGTGGGCCATAACATTATTTCAGACAGTTTTAACTGAAAGGGTTGCAAATACTTTTAAGTACAGAACAAAAAAGTTGTGTCATTGTGATTTAAAAATGTAGCCACTTGCAATAAAAACATCACTGATGTTAGTTCAGACCTACACTTTGATGGAGTTGAGTATCTCTGTGCTTTTACTTGCATTGTTGCTGAGCGCCTAGTAGTACCTTTATATACCAAGAATCCACCTCCTATTGTTAATAGTTCTCAGTAGCTTTAAACCATCTGCAGTCAAGTGATTATTGATTTAGAGACAATTCATTATTTATACTTTCAAACTAAAAGAACTCATACATGCGATCGAAACACTTTTGTCATTCTCAGTAATACTGTTCAGTTTGCCAGCCTTTGAATGGAAGAATACAGTCATGCTTTCTACAGACATGATGACATCCAAGACCTACCGAACACTCAGATCCAGCTGACGTATAAAATACTTTACAAAAATAAATAATAAAATAAACCAGAGTTGAAATAATGTTCATGGTCAAACAGTATTTGGAATAGTTATGGGTTGTTTTCTCCCACTTACAGGTCAGTGTGAAACAGGAACACTGTCAGGAAGTTGGGAAAGCCACAGAAAGTCTGAATTGTTGTCAAACAGAAACCAGGCAGGTAAAGCAGAGCCAAGAATTATTTTACAGATACTACTTTGACAGAGAGCGTTAAGAAGAAACTCAAGGTATAAATGACCCTTAACCACTTCATGTACATGATCTGGTTGTGTTTGTGTCGGTGATTAGAGGGTGATGTCTACCTCGTCTGTAGTGTAGAGAGGAAGCTGCGGTAAAACACACCTGGGCCAGACTAACATTAAATTAATCTATTTCTGAGCCAGCAGGACTCAGACAAAGTCAGTTTATGTTTTTGATTATTAAACTGTTAGTTTTGACTCAGGTAAGGGAGCTGTAACGGTTACAGAAAACGCCCAGGTCTGCTGAGAAAACAAACCCCTCTTAATGTTTCCTCTCCCAGCCGCTGGGTCTTCAGGGGTTTTTCTGAGGGTACCTCACTTCCGTTTGCTCTTGGTGTCAGTGGTCTGGAAGACGCTGGAGGCAGACATGAGGTTTTCGATGTACTGACCGAGAACCTGGTTCTCGGACTTTAACTTCAGGTTCTCCTCCTTGACAGCGTCGACTCGGGCCGACAGGTCTGGAACAAAGATAAAGAACGAGAAGCTTAAACGCAGAATTCAGCACTGACAAATACATCCAGTGATCCATATATCCACATGTGTTAAATGTCCACATTATGTGGTGAACAGTCGCCTCTACAGGAGGGACTGGCTGAGAAAGGTCGCTACATTACTCTGCTGCACTCCCAGTTGGTGTTGCTTTGCGTGTCTCAACACTGTCTACTGAGCTCAGTGCATGCTGGGAGGGCTGCGGTGGGTTTGGAGGTTTGTTGCAGTGCTTTTGCTGGTCTGTATTTGCATAAAATAGCCTCGACCTAATGCAAATCAGTCTGCCCAGAGTAAAATGCCTGGATCACAAAACTTTGACCAAGCTGTCAAAAGTATGTGATGTAGTTCTAAAAGGAAATTGACATTGACTGTTACTCCTCATAAATGTTTTCAGGACTACATTTTGGTGAATTGTTTAGATGGAATAACAGAAAATTCACACCTTTTTTTCCGTTGGAAATGGAGAGCAAAGAACCGGGCACCACCCAACTGTCAGTATGTTTATCTTATCAGCAGCGTTCCACAATAGGGTCCAGCAGATAATCAGAACCCACCTACTTAATCAGCACCAAGCCAGCTGAAAGTGTCCTCTAGCGTCCTCATCAGACATGGTGGATATGTACTGCAATTATTAAACCAGATGTCTTTGGTCTACACCGTTGGAGTATCTACATTCACAGTCCAGTCAAATACATTACTAAAAAACAAAATGCAGTGATTTTGAAATCCTTTCACCTATGTTCAATTGAATACAGTACAAAGACAAGGCATGTATTGTTCAAACTGGGAAATAATTTTGTTAATAACCTTCTGTACAATTCTGAATTTGATGCATTCTATTTTTAATTTGTCTATAGAGGAAATTGAGTTGTACATCAGGGCTGCATCTAGCGATCATTTTTTTTATTTGATTAATTTATTGATCATTTATTCGATTCAATGATTTTACTCAAAACTAATTTTAAAAAGTTGTCGTTTATATTTCAATATTATGTTCATTGATCTTCTCTTTGAACAAATATGAAAAAACAAAGTATGCACCGCGGATGGTTGTATGATATGACGAGCATGTTATCAACATGTCCATTAGCCATCAAGGACATGAAGTGTGTTTCAGTGAAAGTCATTGAATGTAAACAGAAAAGAAAAAAAGGAAAAGGGATATGCATGTTATAGAAACAGTGTCCTCAAAGTTTTCCTCTGTCTGTTTTTACAATTTATTTTTATTCAATTGAAAAAGTGTTTAGCTAAGTAAAGCCATATTGGCTATCAAGTTATGAAAGTTTTCAGGTTTCCAATTATCACCACATCTGCCATCCACTGGACTAAACCTTGAACTGTGTGTGGGAAGAGAGATGGAGGGCGAGTGTGTTGTGGACTCTGTCGAGACAGCAGGACTGAGATGAGAAACAGAGAAAAAAACAGAAGCACCAGGAAATGCATCCAACGTTTTTAAAAGTCCACGCTCAAGAGAGCATGAAAGACAAGATATGCTTTGTTGATGAGAAGAAGAGGTTTTGGGCTTTTACTGAATCTTGTTTGTTTTAGAGATCAAGACAAGGACTTACAGGAGCATACAGCTGTGCGTGTGACTGATATGTGTGTTACCTTCCAGTGTGTGCTGAAGTTCCAAAACTTGATTTATTAACCTCGTCTTCTCCTCCATCTCCACCTGGTTCTCCATGTCTCCTGTCACAGGCAAACACTGCTGTTATCTACATGCACTTACATCACTTTATGTCATTACTGTTACATGATCAGAGACTAAGTGTTTCACAGTGCTGCAAGTCAGCAGACATACCATCTATATCGCAGTTCATGATGAAAAGCTCGTTTTCCTGTTTAGTATACAGGGCTGCAGATCCACTGTCCACTGTAACAGAAGCAGAGGAGACACTGTGAGCTCCAAAAGGCACTTTGCAGACTACTTCTGATAATTGGACATTGTAACATGATTAATATTTCAAAAGCTTTCTATTACCCACTTCTCTGTTCATATAAAGAAGAACACCAATGACTGGAGATTCAGGGTTTCCCCAGGAAACCGTTATATGTTTTAAGACAAATCACAAGATCACAAGAAAAACCTTGAACTTTAACATATGCCTGGGCATTATGTCCATATTATATGATTATTGTGATAGATATAATTTTAGAATTTGGATATGACTTAAATGTCATGTTTTCTTGGTTTTAAAGGCTGTATTACAATGAATGTATGTACATTTCTGAACTCACCAAATTGAGTGCATTTGGTGAGTAATATTGCTGCTAATAATGAACAACATCATTGCCATTTGCTGTCCCTTTAAATGATTGATCATCAAGTGTGTATAATGTCCATCACAATTTTCCAAACCCAGCAGACATTCAGATGTCTCTGGCCAACAGTCTAACAGCCAAAGATATTCAGTTTACTATTATAAAAGCCATCAAATATTCACATTTGCAAAACTGGAACCAATTATTTTTGTAGTTTAGCATAAGAAATTAACTCACATTTTAGGCCTCCATGCAATTAAGGGTCAACTGCAACAAAAGGCCAGTGTTCAACAGTCTAAATCCAGTCTTGTGGAAAGGACACTGTGAACCTTGCATGTTTGAGTGATGCTGGAATGAATCACAACGGAACTTATTTGACTATGTAGTATACAAAAACAGGCTTTACCATCTGGTTATTTTGGGCTTTTTTCAAAGTATGACCTGAAAACATGCATGCTATATATAATGCTAACGAGATATGAAGTGACTTGTAGTGGAATAGAAGATTTGGGCCATATTGCATAGCCCTACTTCAGGACATAATGAAAACTACGTTAGTATTCGCTGACCAGAATCCCTGAACATTCTGGCCTAACGAAGATATGCTACGCAAAGATACTATACATAATGTTGCTCAACATGATTTCTGTTGTGTTTACTGTCAGCCTATATCAATTAAGACATGATGTAACGGCATGTTATCCCTGCCTGCTAAGGCTAATGGTAACCCAGCCGGATGGGAGCTGACACCGCACCCAGAGCCAGGGTGTGTGACGATGTGCTGATGCTGCTGACCCGCAAAAGGATCACTGAAATAGCTGCTTAGAGAAAAACAATTAAGACGTGCATGGACTGTATTATGCCGATCTACTGTCCAACAATCTCATGTATATTATCACTTAAGGCACACACACAGACAAAGAAACCAGCGATTAACACCAAAACGTGACAGTCGTTCGCCCGAGAATATCTGGTTCTTCATTAGCCTGACTGGACACAGATGTCCGTAAACAGAGATTGAGCCAACTCAATACCCTCGTCTGGAAAGGTGTTGGCATCGTTACTAAACTTGAAAATATGTTGTCATATCGAATATAACTTTGTGGGTTGATTCATGTGGAGGCTGTCGGCAACCTTTTCGGCAAAAACCGACTGAAATCAAAGCCAATAGTCGGACGTGTCCGATAATGGGCGCGCACATATAAGCTACGTAAGCTAACTAACGGTGTGGCTAGCAACGTAAACGGAGCTGCTACTTCAACACAAAATGCGAGTTTAGTATCTCACAATAAGCAACCAAATGTGTTTGGTCATATTATCAGCGACTGTCTTATAAATACATGCCATAAAGTGCCAAAGGACATTTTCTGCTAACTGTTAGCGTTACAAGCTAACTGCTGCAGATAGCTTTAGCCTCAAATGGAAACGGAAAAGGCTGCCTGTGACTCTGTTATTAATAATGTTGTGCTGCATGAAACACCCAGTAAGCACAGGTCGGACTTTAAACTCACCTACAGCGAGAAATGTCTTCTCCGTTTAGCGGAATGAGAGACCCTGTAAACAGACTAGAGGCTATGAGTTGATGATGAGAAAATAGTGACGTCACTCTGTGTACGTGACCATACCTCCCGAGCCCGACAGGGGGCGCAACCACTACACACACACACACTCATGGTTGTATTATCATGGATGTCCCAAATATCCATGCTCACACTATCCACGCTTGCTGCAGCCTGAGGTGGACGCTGTGTGAACATAACAGATCAGAGACATTCCCGCCAGCATGGCAGCGGAGCGTCCGCTATTCAGTATCCAGCATTCCCACCACCGTGTCTTCAGCAATGGCACATATTGCTCAACAAAAAAAGGAAAATACGATTTTTTTAGTTTATTATAAACATTCCATTAAGTAATTTGTTTGCCTCATTGCCAGAATCAAAAATAATATGTCCTTTAAAAATCTCGTTATGGTGTGAGATCAATGCCAAAAGAAGTCAGTTTGATAGTGTTCTCTATCAACATACTGCCTGTTAGCTGGGTTATTAAGATTATGATTTGTGCTTATAATGCTTTATCATTTTAATGCCGTCGATAGTCTTGTAAAATGTTCCTAAATTTAATGACAATAAGTCTGAAATCATTCACTGTTCATCATTCATTTATCCATTGACCTTTGGTCTCATTTAAATTTTGTTTACTTATTCTTTTATCCCTTTATTTGTCTTTATTCTTTTCAAAACGGTGTTGCTGTCCTGGGGGTCCAAGCTGTCAATCAACTGGCTTTAAGTGGGCCTTATGCTTTCTGCCAGAATAATAAGTAATGCTAATAATTATTAAAAGAAGTTTTATCTTAGCCCTGCGACAGACTGGCGTCCTGTCCAGGGTGTACCCCGCCTCTCGCCCAATGCAGCTGGGATAGGCTCCAGCCCCCCGTGACCCGGGTTGACCCGGATAAGCGGATATAGAAGATGAATGAATGAAAGTTTTATCTTTTTATATTCATATTTCTTTTACATTTTGTTTCAAATTGGTGGCTAACCATTTCACATTTATCTATCCTCATAGTTATGTGTCTTTATATTTTGACATTTTATTTGTTACTCTTTATTCTTTCATTTTTATTTTCCAATTCTTTTGCAGCTATTTTTTGCTAACTGTCAGATACACAAGAACCACATCTTGGTAAGTCATGACTCCTTTACATTTAGTTAGCTGTGCAGGAGCCACACCTCACACACATCAATACAACCACTCTGGTTTTACAGGCTGTTTTTCTGCCTCAGGGCCCTTTGCTCAACAACTGCTTTAACTGCCTGTCATGTGAACTGTCATTCGGACAAAAATAAAAAATATAATAGCGTGCCATTATTACAATCAATCTTTGAAGGGTTAGGCAGTCCATGGCAAGAAAACACTTATAACATAGAATTTCACATTTAAAACAATTTAAGAAGTGTGGCTTAGAATGTAGAAAGAAAGATCCCATAAAGCATGTTTACAAAAAGTTGTTTGTGTAATACTTTGCATGCAGATAATCAGAAACTACACAGCTGCTTGTTTGTGCATATAGAAAATGTAGAGCAGAAAAAGCTGACTTGATGAAAAACAGGCCAAAACAGCTGTTGAACACTTTACCTGTGTCGTCTGCCAGAGAGATGTTCGTGAACGTCCCATCTTCCTCGTCCTCCTCTGCCTCCATGTCCTGAGTCTCCTTTTCTTCCTCCAGCATGGGTTCTGTTCTGTTTTTAACTCACACACTCATTCATTGGTGTCTAAGCTTTCTCTCTGTCTTTACTTCTCTCTTCCTCTTGTCGTCTGGCCCTGCCTCCACACACACACCTGCTGCCTGAATCATTCACATCGTCACGGTCCCCTACCCTACCTGACTGGTGGCTCAGGTTACATAGTTGTCACGGAAATGGGTTGCCATGGTGACAACTGGACCAAAACACAGAGACCGACCGCCCCATAAAGGAAACTATCAGGGGTCAAAGGTTAAGTCCCAGTCTGCTCACGGGAAAGGAAGCCATAAAGACAGGAGCAGAGTTACACACTCGGTCACACATTAACCTGAAAACTGAGAGTGTGTGATGTTCCAGCTTTTAGTTGTATCTGTTGATTTTCTTACATTATGCTTAAAAACCACGAGCCTCACCAGTCTGCAGAGCTATAACACACATGGTTATAAACAGTGGTGGAATTTAACTCAGAAGTTTCAGCCAAGTCAAGTCATTTAGCCAAGTACTTGTCTTAAGTACAGTTTTGAGGTAAGTGTACATTACTGGAGTATTTTCATTTTATGTAACTTTAACTGCTACTCCACTACATTTCAAGGTAAATATTGTGATTTTTACTCAAATACATTTATCTGCCAGCTTCAGTTACTTCTCTGATCAAGATTTAACATTTAAAAAAATCACAACCAATTTATTTGATTACTGGGTTTATAAATTAAAATTAGATAAAATGTCAAATAAAATTATATTAAGCAGTCAAAATCTTGGGAAAATGAAATCGCTGCTTACATAAATGCATCATTCTGATACTTTTGTACTTTTACAAAAGTAAGTTTCAAATGCAGGACATTTACTTGTAGTGGAGTAATTTCACAGTGTGGCAATACTACTTTTACTTCTGAATACATTTTCAACCACTGACAATAAAATAAAACACCTGAGGAGACAAAGTGTTGACCTGAAATGACAGGCGGGCTGTCAATGGGAAACCAGTTTCATTGGATGTGTGGGAACAGCCTGCACTCTGGTGGTTAATGTTGAACACTGCAGATCAGTGACAAGTAACAGACTCGATCATGCTCCAACTGAGAGCAGCCTGCAGTGACGCTGCAGTTTACACACACACACACACACACACACACACACACAGGAACAAGGAAGACCTAAGGCTTTCATGGTGTAGAGTTTAATCATCAAAATATGTCATCGATTTTAGAAGAAGGTTACTTGGGTTTTATATTTTTGCTCTAGTAAATAATCTAATTACAACAGTTTAAACAGTTTAAAATATAAAACGCTGCATGTGTCTGATGGCTGCTCTGACAGATGCACTTTGGTAAATATACATGAAAACACATGATTCAGGTAGCAGTGAAGTACTAATACCCCACTGTAAAAATAAACGTAACCTTACTTCAGTAAAAGTACAAAACTATCAGCTTCAAAATGTACCTAAAGTATAAAAAGTAAAAGTACTTGCTACGCAGAATAGCCCCACTCAGATTGTTTTATATATTCCAAAGATATAATTATGATTATTATTGATTTATTTTATTTATTTATTTAATTTTCTCTAGGTAGGGTTCATTTTAACTATTCAATATACTGTTATGATGTTTATTATAAAGAAATCTAATCTGTCTAATCACATTAATTTTATTATGTTTGTTATGTTAATTTTGCCCTGAAAAGTAACTAAAGCTGTCAGTTAAATGTAATTGAGTAAAAAGTACAATATTTGCCTCAAAATGTAATGGAGTAGAAGTATAATGTTACATCAAATAGAAATATTCAAGTGAAGAACAAGTACCTCTAAAGTGTACTTAAGCACAGTACTTGAACAAACGTACTTAGTTACATTCAACCACTGCCAGTTATGATGAAGACCTCGAGTCAATATGAAAAATTAATATGTAATACTTTCACCACAAACCAATGCATGGTGTCACAGTAATTATGTCCACTATGCATATAAAATCCATGCTTACTACTGACAACATGATTTGACAAAAGGCCATTGACTGAATAATAGTGATGAACAGCAATGCAAGAGAAGACAACTGCTGCTGACAGACTTTCTGCTAATGACAGTGAGGACTGGAAATACTATATAATATAACATAATAATACAAACAAGAGATGGACACGCTCTCGCAGGCAAGTCAGATTTAGCATTTAATTCTAGCCAGCAGAAAATAACTACTTATGTACTCTGTGCAGATAGTATGAATTACAGCAGTATGTGGTCATGTTGCCTCAAAGACAATGTGTGTGCATCGGCATTTTCCTGTGTTCTTAATTCGTATTCATGTATATTTATGTAGATCTAGTCACATTTGTTCCATCAACTCTCTTTTCTGTTTGCATGACCATTATTCATTATCTTCACTCGCTTTATGTTCTGTTGTTCATGTGTGTTTGCAGAGGATTCACTAGCCCAATAAAGCTGGGAAAGAGCTGACATTCATGGGATCAATTTCAGGGAAGGGGTAGCCGTTAACACGCAACACTTTGCTGATAATCAAAACCTGCTCTGTCTGAGCCCCGCTGCTGATCACAGATCAGCCTTATCACTCACACAGTACAAAGAGCGACACTGCCAACTAAACTTGGCTGGTGACACTAAAGCAGCGGTTCCACCCAAAACACTCGATCACGCTCAGAGGCAAGGAGAGAACAAAAGTTCAAAGTGTCCAGGCTGGTGGAGGATGATGTTTCACAGTTTGGGAGTTTTTGTGTGAAATAGATCGGTGTGTATTTATTCGTGTGGTGTGTGTTTGTGTGTGTGTAATGGTTAGTAGCCAGTCTTAGCAGGTTTTAACACCTGGGATACTCTGATCCCCAGAGACAGTTTGACCCTACACAACCTGAAAGCAGTCCACTGAAATAAACACACACACTTTAAATACATTTAGCCACTGAGAGATGGAGTGTGTGACTCCTTCCCTTCCCTATCCCAGCCCCTGTGTGTGTGTGTGTGTGTGTGTGTGTGTGTGTGTGTGTAGTTAATTATTCCTTAACAGCGACATCCAAGAACCAGAACAAGATCTGTAGCAGGATTAGCTGCATCCACAACTTTACAGGGAGAGAGAGAGGAGGGCTGATATTGGTGTTACTGTTCTCTCTCTCTGTCTCCCCTGTGATAGTCCACAGACCAGATGCCCACTTTGGCATCAACACTCTGCCAGTGTTATGCTAGGCATGGGGCATACACATACAGCACACACACACTCTCTCTCACACAAACACACATGCATACACACAGGGAGGAGACGAGGCTGTAAAAAGAGCACTCGTCCATCTGTCCATCTCCCGGCTAAACTGGTACTGAGCACATCAGCATGTTTGTGTCTCCCTACAGTGTCCTCAACATTGTGTGTGTGTGTGTGTGTGTGTGTGTGTGTGTGTGTGTGTGTGTGAGCATGTCTATGAATGAGTCCAACAGTGAATCTCTGGAAGCTAAATTCAGCCCTGTAGAAAAAGAAAAAAAGAAATTGTGTTCTCGAGTTTTCTACAATTCAGTGGCAATGGAATTCAGAAAATCACACCGTTTTCATCAGAATTAGAACTTGAGTTTTAAACATATAAATTGGTACCTTAATCTCCCAGCCCTACAAAGGCCTACATGCACATTGTGTAAATTGATTAACTTGTTGAAGGTGTTAAAAAAAAAACATGCTTTAACATCTGAATACATTTTTGAATCATTGTGCCTTGGAGCTGGTGACAGCCATGGCCGTAGCCACTATTTTTCAGGTTTAACTCCTTCTTGCAATATCTTAGGAAGACCTTGAGGGATTTTTTTCAAATATGGCCTTCACTTGGATACATGGATGAATGGATTTGATTTTGGTGGAATTTGTGACCCTTACTCAAGAATTCATTCAGTAAATATGACAAAATTGGACAAACATGTCTATGATAAAATGATGCAGTAAAGACATTTAATATCCAAGGCCAAAGGTCAGCTTCACTGTGCTCTGTAAAAACCAAGCGGCAATCGCACGACCTGTAGGGTGAAGTCAGTGTGGAAGTGCCTTAAATCTGCATTCTTTGTATTGGCCAGCAGGGGGCGACTCCAAAAAGAACTCCCTTTGTATGAAAGTCAATGACTCATTTCGTTAAATTCCTCAGTAAACATGGGTTTATGGTTCCAATCAAAAGTTTCTTCTTCAGCACAGTATGATGGTCATTTTGTAAATAATGGCCCCTAAAGCAGATTATGGCTGAGACTGGAGCTACCTTATGATTGACAGGTCACTACCATGGCGCATGTTGTGTTTTTCTTTTAGAACGGACTCTTTCACAGTGTGCTTTCACTTCATCAGGTTAACTGTAACATTTTGGACGATTTGAATTGCCTCATTCAGTGTTGGAATTTTAAATAACCATTGTTGCTTACTAACCAAGATAGCTAGCAAGCACTAGCGTTAGCTTATATTTTTTTTTTAACAACCTCGCAAAGATCAGTCCAAAGAAGTGCTTGTCTGATATGAATGAAGACGATTCCAGCCTACTGCTATTTCTGATGAGGACCACGTACAAGAGTCGTGGTGGGAAAGAGAAAATACAGATGTTGATTTTGAGATTTGACTGATTTGATGTGATGGACAGCAATAGATTTATACTTTGGATATTATTTATATTTATTAAAAAATTTGTTTCCCTGTTCATTCCTTGGCTGATGTTTTTGAAACAAATGTTGCCCTTTTAGGTGGTGCACCTGAGTAATAATGTTTCCGTCT
>CAFUXE010000710.1:1065088-1106537 GCA_903364295.1 Serranus cabrilla
ATGAAAATATGCTTCGAAACTGGAAACAAATGGTTTATTATCCACTTTGGCTAAAATAGATGCAATTGTTAAACTTGTGTATGTGTAACTGCAACTTCATCCCTCTACAGCAGCTCAGCAAGGAAATAGTATCTTTGGAAAAACAATGAGGGAATTTCATACAAAAAAAGGTATCAAACAGGACACAAACATTGGTTTCTTGGGTGGAAGTCTTGTGACCCATAATCCATTCTTCCAACCCTCGGTGGACCTTATTGTTCTTTATACTCTGCATACTTGCTTCAGCCTTTGCTTTTACACTCCTTATCATCACTTCCACCTTGGTGTCCTTCATAATTACTACAGCTAATTCCCTATGGGGTGGAAAGGACCGTCTCAAAATGTACAGGTTTTAGGAAACTATTTGGAGACACAGTTTAGATTCCAATTTGTGCTCAATTGAGAAGTTACCTGTATTAGTGTGGATGGCAATTAATAGGGTGGAAAGAAATCTGGGCGTGGACAGCAAACAAGCCACTCTCTTCCCTCCCTCAATAACAAGCATCAGTGTGCCCTTGAGCAAGGTTGTCTCTCACATCTCTCTGTCCTCCCTCCTCCTTTTGTTCCTCCATTTCCCACCCCCCCTCCTTCCTTCCATCCAATCCTGTACCCTTCCAGTGGCTCATCAATATATCAACCACCCTGATTCTCACTCTATCTCACTCTCAGAGACAGTGCCGCAAACATTAAATATTTAGAGACAGGCGGTCTAGTGCAACAGCCCGGCAACCTCTCCACTGAGAGAGAGAGAGAGAAAGAGACTCTCTCTCTTTTTACCCTCTGCCACTCCAGGGAGGGGAGTCTCCGGAAGAGCCCGAGGGGTGGGAGAGCCCCGTTCTCCCCATGGGTATTATTGAGCGTGTGTCGGGGGGTCATCACAGGGTGAGCAGTGCAGTCTGAATGTCAAAACGCTGTGTAAGTCGATGTGGTGTGCGCAGAGGAAAGGCAGAAAAGGCCACATGAAGGAAGGAGAGGAGGAGGAGATATGTGGTGTCAGTGTGGGAGGAAATCCTCAAATTAGGTTAAGCACATTTCTCTTTGTGGATGTTTGTGTTTGTTCTGCATCCGTTTGATTGGTTTATGATGAGAGCAACACGCAGCCAGACAGACATCGTTGTGCACCCTGTTGATTATTACAACACTTCGTTCGCACTCGCACTTCTCAACCCTGAGCGTGTTTCTATGTGTGTACCTTTTGTGTAAACTCATTCTTTACCTCCCACACTTGAAGTCGTGAGTAGACAAACCGGCATGACAGTGAGAAAAGAAAAGTAATACGTCTCTCTCTTGTTGGAGAGCGAACAACAAATGATCCTTTGTGCTTTTGTTTAAGTGCACAACGCAGATCCAGTGAAAACAGCTATTAACATCTCTTAATAATCACTTTAACCTCTCAAAAACAACTCTCTTTTTTAAAAGGGATGACTGGCTAACAACAAGTGTTAAAATCCCTCTGCAGCACTATTATACCTTAACACTGTGTGGCATGGGCACACACGAATGCATCACTGAAAGCCCAGGCAGCTGCTTTTTATATGGTGGGAACTTGAATTTTAACTCAACAATGACTCTTTTAGACTCAAAATATTCTTGGACACTCCTCCGCTCTGAAATCCTACAAAGATCCACAACAACCCACTCCTACATGTCACTGCAGAAAACGAAGAAGAATAAAAAGTTTTAAAAATCTCATACTAAAAATACACCTTAAAGGAAATCTGTTTGTATTATGGCAGTAGTAAAGGGGAAGAGAAACAGAAGAGTGAGTAAAAAGCAAGTAATTGAGAATGTGCTTCATTTGTGTGTGTGTGTGTGTGTGTGTGTGTATTCGTGTGTGTTCATGTAAAACAACATTCCATTCATTCCTGAAGCACTAAGCTGGCCAGGCTGGGCAGCAGCAGTTACAGCCACACACACACACACAGAAACACACATCCGTGGATACACAGCTGAGTCTCTTTATCAGACTCTGCTTGTAGAGCTAGCTGGACGATGTGACGCACAGTAGTCGTCATGGTTTGTGGTGCACAGGGGAGGAGGAGAGGAAGTTACAGCGATAAGTCAGACCAAAGCAAAACATGTTTTGCCTTTGTATCAAATCTGAGCTGAACAAGAAGAGAATAAAGACGTTTTAATAGTAATTTAATACACTGACTTTAACGTACTTTTCTGTCATCGTCCAACTCAGTAGAAAATGGCACATATTTTGGTTTTTATTCCAAACTCTAAATGTCATTATGTTAGTTGTGGGAATAAAATCCCATTGGCTAATAAGATTTGAAACTACTTAGAAAAACATGGTGTGTGTTGCAGACATAGCTAAGCCATGGCATCTCTTTTACGAGGGAATTGCCTAAAGCTGATTTGCTCAAATGAGGAAATTGGTATGATTGTGCACAAGCAATGCACAAAAAATATAAACCAACTAAAGTACCCCAAAGCTGAAACTGATTTTAGCCATGCTAGAGATGTTGTATAAATGGTAATGTTGGCGT
Source organism: Serranus cabrilla (assembly GCA_903364295.1). NCBI lineage: Eukaryota > Metazoa > Chordata > Actinopteri > Perciformes > Serranidae > Serranus > Serranus cabrilla. The sequence continues at coordinate 1,067,623 of CAFUXE010000710.1, forward strand.
GTTGGAAAGTTGGTTCAGTTTGGGCCGAACTGAAATGGAGGATGAATCTGACTGATCTCCTCACCTTTCCTCTTTGTATATCAATACTTTGACCTATGACTAGATACTAGTTAATGACAGTAGCATCAGCATCACGTCCATCCATTAACCATCCCAACAAAAGCTCCATGTTATTTGCAAGCTCAGAGCACTGTCTGTTGCCCCCCACCTCTTGCTACTTTACAAAAGTATTATACAACCCATCCCCATGCTTTATGAACATACACACCCAACAAGAACAAGCTTGCCAGAATCACAAATACTGCATCCAAAATCATCTGCCTTCCAACACCCAAGCTTCTGGACCCGAATGAGACAGCCACCACACGCCTAACACTCAGAATAACTAATGACACGAATCATCCCCTTTACTATAACATCTGGTTGCAGGTACAGGACTTTAAAATGGAAGAGAGCTACAAACCCCTCAATTAAAGGAGTGAATGCTGATGGCAGTGAGCACAAAGTAATGTTGTATGCGGATGATACTCTTTTTCTGACCAGTGATCCAAAAACTCATTGCCTGCTCTGATGAAAACCATCTGTGGATATTCTAAGCTTTCAGGTTACCAAATTAACTGGACAAAATCCGAAGCGATGCCTTTTTTCAAACACTGCCATCCACAAATGATGACTCAGCATAACTTCTGATGGATTCCTACTGGCATGATCTACTTAGGTAAAAGTTAAGTCCAGATTTAAGTGAAATGACCACATTGAACTATGATCAACGCCTTAAAAAAACAAAGCAAAGCAAACTTAGGAAAATGGGGGACGTTAAACCTGACTCTGGGGTAAAGTCAATGTTGTTAAAATGGTAATAACCCCACAATTCAACTACATATCCATGATGCTACCGCTCAGTGTGCCTGACCACATCTTTAAACAGTATGATCAGTAAAGACTGTCTGTGGACTGGAGGGAAGCCCACATGTAACATGAGCATATTATTTGCACCTAGAGATAGATAGATGTCTTTTGAAATAAGCTAGCTAAACACTGGTTAAGAAAGGATGGCTATTGAAAAGGCTCTCGCCACACCATTCCACCCTATAAATGTGTTATCCAAGAATTCAAGTGATAAAGCAAGAGACAATAATAATCCAATGATAAAACATTCTAGGGAGTTCTGGGCCAAGGTTAATAAAACACATAAGAGTCCACATTTCAAACAGCAATATGCCTCACTTTGATTACATCCAGAAGTGAAAATAGGAAAACAAAAGATATTTTGGAGAATATGGCTAGACAATGGAACACATACAATAAACAATCTCTATAAAGATGGTGTATTTAAGTAATTTACTGAATTACCCCATAAGTACAATTTGCAAGAGTTGGGGGATTTTTGGAAATACTTGCAGATCAGACACTGCCCAATTAAAAAGTTTCAACCAAATAAAGCAAACAACCCAATAACTGACTATCTTCAAACCCCACTTAACTATAAGGCATCAATATTTTATAGTAATGCAATCTATTCAACCAGCAGCTCATGTGAAAATCTGAGAAAAGTTTGGCAGGGAGACCATGGCTGTCAGATTGACAAAGAAACAGATTCTGACAGAATATGGTAAATATATTAAAGACAATAGGAGGTAAATTCATTCAATATAAAATTCTGCACCGGTACTACTGGACACCATGTAGGCTATTCAGAATGAGACTAATAAGTACCAATACATGCTGGAAATGCAAAAAAGAGACAGGCACTCTTTTACATCTCATATGGGAATGTTCTATGGTCAACACATTTTGCCTTACAGTGCTAGAATTCTTAGAGGCATGGGTTGGAATAACCTTGCCGTTATCCCAATGTTTATGCCTGTTGTGTGATAACACAGAAATTCCAAGACTGTGAAAAAGTTCATTCAGTTCTGATGGTTGGGATAACCTCAGCTCCCAGAATTATACTGAGACATTGGAAAGCACCCACAAATCCAACATCTACAGAATGAAAAGCTCTAATGACTGAAACAGTATCATATGAGGTTATGTTGGCAGGAATAAGGGGCAAAGGGCCTGTGGTTCTGGGAAGCTGGAATTACTTTATGGAGTAACTCAGTTCAGACCAGTAGCCCAACTTTAAGAATCTGGAAAGGGCCTTTATATGCTTATTGTAATCAATTGTATCAATATTATTTTATTTTAGGAGTGCTTTACTGTCCATTTGGCAATTTTGTGTGTTTGTATTTTCCTATTGTATTTGATCCAGGAACACTTTACCAATATGTTATTTTATTGTCTGACCTTCCTCTTTACATGTGCTGAACCATATGAGCTTTGTACCACTGTTCATAAATAAATAAAAACTTAAATTACAAAACAAAAAGAGAGAGAGAGAGAGAGCTGCAGGAGGAGATTTGTCCACTGACAATTGACTCAATCAACAAACTACCTCACTGAAATAATGTTGTGTGCTAGGATATTTGGAAGCTGTCATGGAGATACTATGTTCTGTCATTAGTTGTATGTTTGACATGTGTGTTGTATGTTGCTGTATTCAGTATATGTTATTGTTGCTAGCATGCTGAAGATAATGACAATTGTACATTATAAACACCATCTTCCTAACATGTTAGCATTGTCAGTGCAAGCATGTTAGCATGCTGACATAAGCATTGAGCTCAAAGCTCCGCTCGGCACAATTGTTACCTCACATAACCACTACTGTGACTGCAAGTACATTTTTTTTAGAGTTGAAGGTCCAAACCAAGGTTCATGCTCTTGTTACACTGTAAACAACTGATCGGGTTTGTTTTGGTTTCCCATTGCAATTATGCGAGTGCAATAAAACTATAACTACATGACATACCTACGTCATGTTGACATTACCTATGTAAGCTGTATCTTATCTTATCTTATCTTTTGTTTTTCTGTATTGTTTTTCCTTTGACTGATAAGCATTCCTGCTTCAGCTTCCAGACTGTGTTTGGGAAGCACAGGAGAGACTTTGTTTTGCCTCCTGGGCAGAACATTCTTTACTTTACCCAGTATTGGAGAATTCAGTGGTACCACGCCTCAAATTATGACACTTTACCAATCTAGTGTCCATTTGGGATGTGTCTGTTGTCACTTGTTACATGCACAGTGTGTTCACAGAAGTTTATTTTACTTGTTTTTTTCTTCTTTCCTAGGTTCACTTGGTTGGTAAAGTTGGTAAAGTTTAAGCAACAAAATTGCTTGGTTAAGCTTTGGGAAAATATTAAGGCTTGGGTTATAATGACAGTGACTTTAGTTTTACACAGAAAACAAACAGCTGTGGAGTGAAAATCCCTGTTGGTTTTACCCGTCCATCCTTGAGTCCCACCCCCCTTAACAGACTTGCTTATTATACTACATAAGTCGATTTTAATGTTCAATAATGAGGTGAAAGGGTCTACACTGGAGTTGTGAGCTAGAAAGGATTGCCAATTTGCACAGTCACCACAGCAATTTATTTGACATTTCATGGTCTATATAAATATATATACATAGACATAATCTGGGTCTGGAGGAAACATCCATCAAGTTTTTACTAAATAGGCCAGTGGTTCAGTGTGTTTGTTACTGTTTCAAACATAAGATTCATTGTAGGAATCAGTTGTTGAATTTCAATTCCACAGTAACTGGCTGAAATGTGTACGGTACTTTCTCAGTCACGGGATCACTCTCTTCTGAGGAGTGCTGCACTATAAGCCTGTAAAAAGAAGCACCAGCAAGAGTTATTTGAGCCAATATTTTTGCCCAGGGCCAGTGGAGACATCTCCTTACTCAACTCAGAACAACAACAAGTGAACCAAAGCCTCTTCTCTGTCTACAAAGCAAAGAGAAAGCCAAGATGTTCCATGAAAATCCTCATGGCTTCAGGTCTGGCAGATGGGGGATGATGAAATAGTCAGAAACAGTGTAGTAATCATTTGCCCCTGCCACTGTTATTCTTTCCATGCCATTGTCATGTCAAGATCAAAAAGTGAGTTCCCTGTTTTTACTCTTTGGATATATAGTTTTTTTTGCTGTTGTGGTTTAGCATTGGACTGAACTGTGTCTTCAGTCGTGTAAGTAATATTTCCTGGGATGTTCAGTTTTTTTTTTTTTTAACTTTGCTTGAAAGTCTTTTTCATCTATGATTCAGCTATAACTGCTCCAAGTAACTTCTTAGGTCTTCTTCTATTTACTGCAAACAAACAGATGATGCTGATGTGCTCTTTCTGTGCCCCACGACATTTTCTCTGGAAGGAAAGCCAGTGTTCAGCCAGTACATTTAAACAACAAATGAAAAGGTTTCACCAAAATGACCAATTACTGGGAAAAGAGTTCAGTTCAGTTCAGTTATCATATCACCTGTCAACCATAAATGGTTCATAACTTGATTGTTTTTGGGATGGTGTACTCGAATTTCAGATATATATCTGACTTAAACATTCACTAAAAAAGCAACGTTGCCCTGTGATTTTATGGTTAGCTGCAAATGCCTCCACTATGGTTACAATATTGAGTTTAAAAGCAAGGCGAGAATTGAGGATACAAAGTATAAAGAATGACATGGTCCACTTAGTAAAACAAACAAAACACTTTGACCCAGGAGGCCACTGTTTGTGCCCTGTGTGAAACCAAAACTCAAAGTTGTTATTAGTAGTTAAATAACTTAACAATGCAGCATGCAATTATAGAGATAGATAGTTAATTGCTGAATCTCATTCCCAGGTTGTCAAATACAGAATGTTGTCATGTTGATCTCTTGCCAGTAGTAGGGCAACTCATTTTGAAAATGTTCCTTTCAATTGGTATTGAGGGAGGGAACAAACAACCTATATGGACATATGCGTTACAAGGCTTGTTTGTTTATTGGTATTCTGAGTGAAGGAAGTCAGTGCTGATAAATTGTACACATGGAACGTCTACTCGGGGTCGTAAGGAGATATTAGCCTCTGTCACCCAGTGATTCCACAAAACTGAGGTAAAGAACATCCGCCATTATTGTAGTTTTCTTTGTTCACACTAATCCAAACAACTCCAGCATAAAGCCGCCCCAGTGTTGATTTTAAATAGCATACTGGCATTCTAAAAGCAATGGTACCCATGTAAGAAACACCTCCTTCATAGTATTTTAACTGTGAAACAGAAAACTGAATTGAATGCACAACCAATAAAAAGCAAGCAGTGACACATGGTGTACAAGTTTTATTTGCAATTCAGATTGTGTGTGTGTGTTTATCTGAGCAAGCGTGCAGGTCCATGTCTCTGTTGGTTTACAGTATGTGTGGGGGTGAATGATGGTGTGTGCGAGTACATGAGTGTGTGTTGGTGGGATGGTTAGAAAGAGACAAGGGAGCACATATGGCCTGAACAGTCGGGGATGGAACTCAGAACTCCCACATGACATGGCAGATAAAAATAAAGATGGGAGAGAGAGACACAGACTGAGAGATGAAAAGAGAGAGAGAGAAAATTGGCCTTTATTGTGACATTACATTTTGATAAACCACACATGTTTGTGAATATAAGATTCACAGTGTTGTCCGTTTGTGTGCATGTGAATGCCTCTGATCATTCTTTGGTGTTTACTCGGCTACTGGGAAGAGGAGTGCCATGTGGTTATCACCATGAAATGTGATTCACAACATGACTTTATATTCGAAGAAATCATCAGTCATGTGTTGTCACTGCATTAAAGAGTCTCATATGAAACTCTTATTCAAATATTAGACCCTAAAAGGTGATAGGATGATGTGAAACACATTATTTTTGATGTGCTCTTATTTGATATCTTTTTTTCTCTTATTTCCGTCACACTTCACTGTGGCTGATGTATTTTTAACAGCTGTTATTCAAGCACACTGGTTCTGTACTTCTCTTTATTACTGGGGTCTTTGAATGGAACTGAAACTTATTCAACTGTTGCACCTTTTGTAAGTCATGCTCAATAGAAAATCACCTAAACAACTTGAAGTGTTAACTTTGTTACCCTGCCCTATTTTGTCTCCACACTCTTTTCTAAAAAAAAAAAAAGTTTCCTGGGGCATAAGCACCTGTTGCTCCAAAACCGTTGCCTCTCTTCTGTCCTGACATTCGGCTATGCATGACGTGTCTTTTTTATAAACATTTTAAACTTAAATCACTTTCTTTAACCATAACTTTTAGGCTATAATTAGCCGCAAAGATACATAACTAGTTTTGCCACTTGAGCTTGAACATTTTAAATTAGTTGCACATTTTTAAAAACATTACTTCATCTCTCTTCAAAAACAACAGCAACAACAATTTAAAGTTTTCCTCTGTGTATTTTTCCTCAGATGGAAAAGGTGTAAAAAAGAACCTAATAATGTTAAACCTTGTACATGTATTTTTATGTTTGAGCTGTAGGGAAGCTAAAAGCCTTCAGCTGCTCATCCATGTGTTACTACCCTACTCCATACTTCACTACTCTGTGTTATAAACTGTCCAATCAGCAGATGATGTATCACTATTAAACTATGTAATACACCCAAATAATTTACCACATGAGCAAGCCAACCAAAAAACTCACTATTACACAGTAACTATTGTTGTCATTACATCAGTTCCTGTTGAAATAGTTTGAGCAATAATTCATTAGCCAAAGAAAAGTATTTCTTTCTACATTCTGACACCAGACCTGTAACTTTTTGAGAGTTATGTCACAATATTATCTAAATTCTGAAAGAGAAATTCAATATATTTTGCCTGAGGCAATTTCGTGGTTGTAATTGTCATATACACTGCAAAATAAGGCACTTGACTGTTGTGCATTTTAATAACATTATTACAAGGTTAATAGCAATTATAATAATATTAACAATCATCATCATTTAAAGAATTCTAAACATTATTTCAAATAGGGTTATTGTGCTTCATTGTCATGGTATTTTTGATACAACCAGCTTATGAAAGGTTTGCTCTGTATGCAGTTCATAAATATATTCAAGTGTGCAAAATAGTTTGTATCCTCGGTTAGTTACGGTTGAAAAATGTTTGTATACATCACTGCCTTATTTCCTTGCTTCTGCTGGTGATGCATTTCTTCTCTGGTTCTGCTGATCTGCCTTTCAAATTTGGATATTGAGTGAAAAATATTCATATTGGTGGAACTAATGTATTTGAAGAAAAGTGCTGTTAAAAAAATTTATTTTAGAAACACATTTACGAATGTGACCGTACCTCCATCAAGACATTTTTGGTCTTCCTTATTTAAAGGTGAATTATGTGATCTGGAGTCGTATTCCCAGGTCGTCAAATACGGTCAGTGCCCCGTGATGGTATGACCTAAAGTGCCAGTGTTTGACTCCTGGGAATGAGACCCCAGATCGCATACTGCACCTTTAATGATGTACAGTGGGATGAAGCAGGGAAATGTGAGATGAATACTGTATCAATAACAAGCTTTAGGATGTGTCTTTCAAGATAATACCAAGTTTCAAACAACAAACAAAAAATCTGATTTCTGTAGCAGAAGAAGAGAGTATTTCCCATCATTTTTTTTTTTAACTGTATATTCACAGGATGGTTCTGGATTAATGTAGCCTACTATTTAAAGAAGAAACTTACGATGAATGCTGATAATCAATATGTTGGATTTCATGCTATTTTGTTAGTCCAGATAATATTAAAAATAACATGCTGTTTTTCCAACAATTATGTATTTTTTATTGCATATTCATAAGAAAAAGAAATGGTCAAAACCAAGACATTTTTTGTAGCACCCTTGTATCTAATGTTAGAAACAAAAAGTGAAAGCACCTTTGAGTTAGTAAACAAACAATGTGACGCATATAATTATAACTTATAACGTTTTGAAAATATAAATGTAATGTTTTATGGTTTTGTCTAGTTGATTTTTCCTTGTTTTCTGCTGTCTATAATCTATTTTCTGTAATATATGTTCTGGACATTAACATGTGTACAATTAAGCATGTGGGAAACAAACTCTGGTGAAGATGTGTTAAGATGTCCATTATTTATTTATGCGTCATCCTTTCGAGTTATAGCTCTAAATAAATACATAAAACGTGATAATGCGGAATTTAGCAAGGAATATGCTAACTGGTTGACCCATGTCTATGATTAACACCAATGGTAAAATTATTTTGTTGCTAAATTGTTTGCTAACAGGACAGGTCGTAGGTTGATCCTCTCCAGGATACAATCTGCACTCCACTCCATGTTTTCCGAGTGTCCGTCAGCGGGCTCCTCACAGCCTCTAGCTGGTTTTTACTCAACTCCTGTCCTGATATCACTCCGCTGGCATGGTGGAGAAGCGGACCTGATTATTGTGATGGTGGCAAGCGGCAGTCAGTGACTACAGACTTCCGCCACTGCTTCCCATATCCGCGTTTTGCGCCGTCTGGGCTACTCGAGTTGCCTCACAACCGGACTACCGAGGGCGCTTGTGCTCTTTCCCCCAACTCAACAACATCTTTACCGGGATTTCTTTCAAACCAAAACCATATGAGATGCAAGTTCACTGGGAAACTCCGGAGCCCGTTCGGTTCAGGCAGCAAAACTTTTTCTCAAAGGACAACACCGTAAAACGGCGAGTGGACTGTTGCTGCTGCTGCCGCTGCTGCTCCTCCGCGGGACGGTTGGTCTGTATATGACCGTAGAGTGCCTGCTAACGTTCACGGTATTGTTTTTTTTTCCAGCGGAGTTGTTGTTAGCAGCGTGGCAGCGGCTTTATTGTTGAATTCAGTCCGGGGCTTGCACTCAGGCTGGGTGTTATTGTGTTTTCGGGAGCGGTTTGTTTGGAAACAGTGCCGAGGAGGGAAGAAGAAACGGTCACTCGCGATCCCTTATCCATATGACTGCTAGGCTCAAAGCCCTTTAAATCTTCCCGGTTTTTGCCTCGCTTCGGCGGCTGTTGTCGCTTGTACCTTCCGCCCGCTGTCCGGCTCCTTGGGACCCTTCACCGGGGAGGACAGAGAGGGAGAGGACACTAGGTGGTGGAGGTGGAGGAGGAGGTGGCCGGAGGAGGAGGAGGTGGCGGTGGTGGCGGTGAGCTTGACGGGGAGAAAAGTTCCTCCAAAATAGCAGCCACTCGGCCCAGTGATGGGGGACTTCGCCTCCCCCGCTGCCGGACCCAACGGCAGTATCTGCATCAACAACAGCATGAACCCGGCCGCCGGGAGCGTGGTGCCCGCCGGGTCGGTGGGCATACCTAAGCACAGCACGGTGGTGGAGAGGCTGAGGCAGCGGATAGAGGGCTGCCGGAGACACCACGTAAACTGCGAGAGCAGGTACCAGCAAGCGCACGCCGAGCAGCTGGAGATAGAGCGGAGGGAGACGGTCAGCCTGTACCAGCGGAGTCTGGAGCAGAGGGCCAAGAAGTCGGCCGGCGGCAGCGGCAGCAGCAAACAGCCGCAGAGCAAGCAGCCGGACCCGGACTCTGCCTCCTCCACGGAACAGAGGAATAACACGCTCATAGCGGTAAGGACGTGCTCTCAATCACGGCAAAGGCTGCCCCGAGACACCCCCTCACTCACACATAAGCACAACATACACTTCTCTGTCTTTCATTCCCCTTTTATGTCTGTCTCTCAAACTCTTTGGACTACCATCAAACTGCAGGCTGCACTACTTGTTCACCACTGCAAAGAAAACTTGTTGAAAACACATTCACTGAGCGCTGGTAATTGCTTTGGAAACACACACTTCACTTTTTCAAACCAGAGTGCCAACTAGTGCTTTTGTTTACAAAGACATCCAGCTCCTAGTTGAAGAAAACAGGCTGCTAGGGCTTGAATGCTGCATGATTTTGGAATGACAAGCCTGACAGCTGATATTTGATCTTTTGCAAGATCAGTGCTGCTTTATGCTCAAAGGGAAGCTGAACGTTTGGAAGGCACTGCTAATTGTCAAGTTGAGATTTTCACCTCAGAAACTTCTAACTAACTTCTCGATGAAGGCTGTTGTTATTTCGTGCGTGAAAACAACTTCTCATTTCTTCTTCTTTGCTATTGGGTGCAGATTGTTCTGCAAGACAGGCAGCATTAACGTTGCAACATTGCTTCCTTGCACTTGGCAGTAGCAGTTTATGCTCCTGCCTGTTCCGTAACCTTTGTAACATACTCTCAGAATCAACAGCCAGGCAACACAGTGTTGCAAACAGCTGATTACAGCCACCTCCTCACTGAAAGTATCCTTCCATCAGACTTAGAAAATACTTCAGATGGCTGCCACATAGTTACTGAACATCTTAATGTTGTCAGTAACTTCTGGAGATACAATCATAATTAACCACTGAGCTTCCCTGCAATGTTACAGTGATCACATGAAACATTCTCCACAAAACTCCATCTTATTGGTAAAATAATACAGTGATGCTTTAGTAAGTATTAACACTGTAAGTCCAATAGTAGTCACAGTAGATTTTATAGGAGTGCTACAGTGATTTCCTGTTGGTAGGGGGCAGTGGTAACATATGGAGGATTGTTCAGTTTCTTATGTCTGCCTTATGGGGATCCTAGAAGGAGTCTTTTTATTTTTTTATTAATAAGCAGGGCTTCCGATCCGATCTATAAATGATCAGATTTTTAAAGAGAATGTCCTGATGTTTGGCTGTTGTTTCTTGCATGACAGAGATGGAGACTGCCCCCGGCAAACTGTGCAGCGTCCCCCGATCACACCACAGCTCTTGTGGGCAAGCTCCTGTTTCCCTTTAGAAAAGACCAAAGGATACATGTCGGGAATGTCAACATTGTTGTCCCCTTTTGTTGCTGCAATGAGCCCAGTTCCTCCCCTTTTGAAATGCAAAATCAGAGCGTCTTTAATTTCGGAGACAGCCTCAGTCGTTATTTAGGAGCCACGCAAGCCTGACCAGCTACAGCTTGAGAGAGCAGCAGTGATTTTAATAGTGCAGGACCTCCCAGCGGCCCTTGTGGACATTAAACCGAACCGCCCATTAGATGGCCGGCAACAAATGCTCAGAGAATGGAGGGATTACTGCTTAAAGACACAGTGGCATCCCTTTGCTCGGTCCTTCTCTGCTCCTGTCCCAGCCACTCATTGTGACAACATATATGCATACACACAGCACTAAAAAGCTTAATTGCAGTGCATTTGGTTAGTACCCTTATTTATGCTACACATTCTTGGCATTGTTTAGGCGTGATTTGTGAAGTAGATGAAAGGGGAATGAGAGAAAAGTCTGCCATCCCTCTGCTGTTTTTCCTCTGAGGAGCAGAGCTGCAGCTAGATGGCTGTATGTAGTCACTACAGAAGCAAGCATTCTAGGAAAGCCAAGTATGCTGTTAATGCACACACATGCACCCCACAATCTGTAGGGGGTTTGTTCCAGACTGTTCATGGAAGTACACTGTGTTAAGGAGGTGTGTTTGAAGGCAGATTCACCTAAGTCTAAAAGATGAATACAATATGCTCATATCAGGATTTAGTTGTATATGAAGACTTAAAAAACCTGGCCAGAATGACTCTTTGGCTGTTAGGCCGTTGTTCTGGTTTGTTTGCAGTGTCAATCTGGTAATTGTCAGTTTGAAGAATGTCAGGAATGTTTTAAAATGTACTTAAAGTAAATAGGTGAAAATCAATGTGTTGCTAAGAGATAAAAGCAGCAAGACAGAGTATGGTTATACATTGGAGTAATACACTTGTAATTCTATGGTCCACACTGTGTTAGTGTGATATTCTTGAGCATTTGGTATTGTCATAAGCATCCCAGTGCACTGTGCTTTGGTCTAATGGTTCTCAGACACACCCACATCATGGCAGGGGCAAGCCTATAATTATGGGAAGCGTGTGTTTGTGTTTATAGGCTAACTATTATTGAGAAAGGAGAAGAAGACATTTGGATCTGGATCTGTCTTTTCCACCATTTCTTTGACATAATTCAAGGGGTATAGTAACATAATACAGAACATTCAAAGCAGTAGCTACAGATAAATGACACCATGGGTGTAATATTCCCTTTCTAGTGAGGTCGGACACAGTGACTGCTGATATTCACTTTCACAAGATTGACGCTTCCAAACTTGTAATTGTCTGATAATGAGAGGGCCGCTTGCGTAACAACAGCCCACCTCTCTGCTCCCTCCCAGCAATCATGTATTGCACTGCACTAACACCAGGAGAGACAATGATTCATTTACATATTAAGAACTTCTGCACTATTGGCATGGTATAAACTCTGGATTAGTTGTCCACTTAATGCCATAAGTTATGGTTATGGGCCGGACGAGTGTAATAATGGTTTAGAAGCAAACAGACGGTGCCCAACTTATAGGCACATTGTAAAAGCTGATAATTATAGTTCCTTTGGGGATATTGAAGGAGTGTTGTTAGCTCTCTGCCGATTGCGCACACTCACCTCATACTTATAAAGTGGTCCTCAACACAAAATTTGCATCACCAACTGATTATCCTTACTTATTAAGTCATTTTCTACATATTTATTAACTCCCCACTGGGCCTAAAGCAATATTGAATCAAGTGTCAATTTTCTGGATCACATTCACTGATTAGCAATATAAAATATTCATGTTATAATAACACCTTAAAGACCAACTATACAGCAGGGCAGTCATGCATGTGCACGTGTCTGTTTCTACTCCATTGAGTGTCTGTGTAAACAGGTATGTTTATGTCTGTCAGCGTGAACAGACATCGTGGGCATAAATGTTGTGCTGCACATTCATGTATGATGGATGCAGGGTTAGGCAATTGGATGGGTAAATCGGCTATTGGTGATTTTTTTCCTCTGAAGAATAAGTGAGAGCGTGAATCAGGCAACACACCAAGTAGCACCAATAGGCTAGCAATGGCAGATAGATATAGCATGGAGAAAAAAAGGGCCACACACTGGCCCACATTGGAAATTGTTGGTACTTCGGTTGATGGTGGCCCTCTGGAAATAACACTTTGAACTTCCAGCTTTCTAAATATAATTCTTAAAAAAACATGCATTTAGCACTTCGTGGGTTAGCTACTTTTGTCTAGAGAAGTCTGTACTAGCTAGTATGTTACTAACTGCACTAGCAAGTTGCATTCAAAGCCCTTTTTTTCCTGCCAAGTTGACATGACTCTCATGACCAACTTCTGAATAGCAATCACAGCAGAGAGCTACATGACAAACGCCACTATCGATGAGGACTGGCGGGTTTAGCCGTCCTACTAACGCAGAGTAAGCCAGGTGGACACACAGCTAACAACCTTGCAGGTAAACTAGCGCTGAGATGTCTGCTTGTCTTTCAACATCTAATGGTCAATGATCCGTTGACAAGGGTCAGCTATCGGTCTGAAAAAAATCTTTAATGCCACGCTTTTACGTGGTGAGAACAGAAATAAACAGTGCTAATACTGGTTGCTGTGATGGAAGCTGGTGGTGAATAGTTTTTGTCTTTTAAATGATTGATAAATGTCAACACAAAGTTGTGAGTCTAAAAATGAAAATTGCATATTAATACTCAGTGAGTGACACCAAAACCTGACGTTTCTTAACACTTTCTATTACTGAAAAGAGGTCTGCTGTCAGTCTTCATTGTGGTTGCATTCAGTATCTTAACATGATGTGACATTGTCTACTTTTGGCTAGTTATCCGAGGGCATAGAAAACTGCAGAACATGCTCACTAGCAGCTGTCATGTTTTCACTATATTTTTGCAAGCAGTCCGTTTTTATTTGTTCTTGTTGTTATGATCCTGATGGAAGCCCACAAAGATCAAACTCCCGACCTTTCAGTTAGTAAGGCACGTGTCTCTGAACCATCGGGCCACAATGTTACTTAAAAACAGAAATGTGAAGTGTACTTTCTGACAAAACATCCCGTCAGATCTGATTACCTAATCGCTAACAAGTTTACAGCTGCGAGGCCGAGGAGCACAGTGAGGGGCTCGTTAGTTCCACTAAAACACAGTAGCTCAGGACAGACTGTCTTCAGCCCTGCTCACTCCTTGGCATCCACCTCGCCGAGGAATGTCTCACACACACACATACACACACACACACACACACACACACTGTTGTCCTGCTCAACTCTTGGCAGCAGAGGCCGGAGTGTGGGCGGCTGAGTTTTCATGAATCCGAGGCCTTCCCTCTCCCTCCCTTCCTTTCCTCCCTCCCTCTGTTCAACACTTCTCTGGTTTCAGCGTTAGTACAGCGCTAATGTAGTGTAGATGGGTCTTGGTGGCTATAGCATTGTTAATGTCAGCTGGGACTGTTGCCCACGTGCTATATTTAAACCACTGAGCTGGCAGGGAGCTGACACTCACCAGTATGTACAAGCACACACGCAGAGTGACGTTGACGTAGACTCGTGACATCACTGACATGCTGTTTTTGACTCATTACATGCTTATTTTAATGACTCCTGCTGGTTTTTGTGTCTTTTAAAATGTTTGTCACTTCTCCTTTGTGTTGCTTCTCACCTTTGACCCTCAGTCCATACACACACACACACACACTAACTCTGCATGTTTTTGATTTGGGGCGGCTGTGACCACATTCCCTTCCACCCACGCTCGTTCGCATGTTCTACAGGAACACACACACGTTCAGCACAGACCCCTTGAACAGGCGAGGGAGCAGTAGTCCTCCTGTCCATTAAGTATCGGTCACTTAAAGTGAAAGTCAAGATCTTTTAAATAAAGCTACAAGCTAATCATGCTAGTAATAACTAATCTCCTGTCATGCACTCACATACTTACAAGCATAGTTTACCTGCTAAGAAGGTTCTAGTTACATAATCAGTAATGGTTCAACAGGGAATGGCAGTAGGCCTTGGTCATGTTTCAGTTCTCAAATATTTACTCAGCTAGTTTCATAGGCTTTTTGTCTTCTCACCTCCCGAGAGCTGCATTGTATTTTCCTGCTTAACATGTAATTGTTTAAGCTTCAGTCTGGGATTTTTAGACGGGTTCCATCCATTTAATGTTTGGCTCTGACCACCAAGTTCTTTTTAGCTTCAACTTGTGTTTCTCCATGCTTCATAATTATACATTTACTCCTATTTGCACTCTGCAGCTGCCGAGTAAAGACACTACCTTCTGCTCCTCTGCACTGTGCAGCTCCACTTGCTTAACTTTAAGCAATTTTTGCACCAGATGCTGTTATTTGGTTGAGTGAAGAATGTGAAAGAATAGGTCCCCATGTTGTGAATTTTTCCAGACTTTTCAACTATTACATTTTAATCAGGGTCTGTATGTGTTATACACTGTAATTGCCTATCTGTAAATGAAGCAAGCAGCGGTCTGTGGGTCTTTGAAGTGAAGCCAATGAGGAAGTGTTTTATATGTGCATTCTTTCTAATGGTCAGCAGATGGTGACTCTACTAATTGCAAAAAGAAGTCTGACTGTCTAGGAATCTATGAGAAAATTAGCCTCCTTTTTACTTGAGTCATTACCTTGACCACTATCAGCTAATAATATCAGTTAATGGATCAGTCAGTTGGGTTCTATTTTACAATTGAAAAATATATTTATCAACATTTTATTCAACATCTTTCCTGTTGAAAAACTATGTAACGAGACCCTGTTTGCTTACAATTTTTTGACATTTCTGTTCTGCAATGTCTCGTTTATCAGCAGACGTGTGCTGGATCTATCTATATGTTTGCAATGAACGTATATTCACCCTCATATTAGCCTGGCCAATTTATCAGTCCAGCTCTGTAAGAGATGGTCTAAAATCAAAATACAAACCACTATACAAAGCAACTGGATCACTGCGAGACTAAAGGGCCTGAAAAGATGTTTTCAAAGTAAACCGACAAGCCTCATAAGGACTTCTCCAGTATCTTCAGAGCTATTGTCTTATATGTGGCTGTCTTGTGCTGTCCCCTTGTTCAGATTCGGTTAGAGGTCTTGCCCCTCTGCATGCAGTAGGTATCATAGCATTAAAGAAGCATCTGAATGGCAGTTTAGATTTTACATTATTGATACTAGGATGGATGGAACCCATCTTTGTTCCTTTCAGCACACACACTAACACACACACACACACACAAACAGTAAAATAGTAAAATATAGATGAGCTTGTTATCAGAGATGCCTAGCTCCTGTGAGTCACCACAAGTGTGTGTGTGTGTGAGCTTATGTGCATATGTACGCTGCATTTCCTCATAAATGTCTGAGTAGCTTCAATATATTGTGCATGTAGATATTTGAGTGTATATGTGATGGCGAAGATTCGACTGAATGATGTGAACTATTTTGTGTTTCATTATCTAACATGTAGCACATGACATATTCATTTCATCTGTCTATACCACACACACACACACACACCACCACAGAGCTAAATTAAAAACAGCCTCGGCAAAGTGCCTGTTAATTTTGGCTGTGGCTATGAGCACTTTGTGAGGTAAGTGACCACCAATTAGGAAACTATTCTACAACTAAGCAGGCGTTTGAAACTAATGACCTTTGTAAGGGAGTCCTGACATTGACCACCCACTGTCTGCTGTGTACAAACAACTCCTTTCCTTTTACTTCCTTTGTTTATATAACTAGTAAATACAGGATAGAAAGAGAATAGTATGCATATCTTAATGGATGCATGCATGCACATTTAGCACACTATAACCTAGAGTAAGGAAAAGGATGCAGAAAGATGACCTCAGTCGTTTCATGCCAAGAGACTGTTGTTCTGCTTGGCAGGAACATGCGTGTCTCCAGCAGCAGATGTGACCACCGTGGGTGTGTTTGTGTGTTAGCATGTTTGCTCACAGTTGCAGTCAAGTGGCAGCAAGTAGTAGTTAGCCAACATTAGCTCATATCACTGTCCACTGTGGGACATCACACGTTGGTTCTGGCTGTTTTGCTGTTTAGCTTCCTCTTGTCTAAAATAGGCCAAACTTGAAACACATTTTTGATGTTGGAAAAAATGACAAGTATGAATGTTTATCCACTGATTTGGGAACTTATTACCAAATGTGGCCGATGGATAAAGCCCTGAGTGACCTATTTCTTCCAACATTATTTTCATACTCCAAACAAAACCTAGATAGGAATTGTACCGTGACAGTCTTCTAAACAAGGTCTTGGTTTAATCGTTATGGCTGACGCTATATTGTAATTTTGGTGTTTTCTGTCAAGGGGAATCTGTATAACTTACAGTGTAGTGTTAGTTAGTTAGTTAGTTGTCCCAGTAATGTTAGTTGTTCACTGCTATTTACTAAGTCTTGCCAACGTTGGTTTTTCATCTCGTATTTATCTTCATTATTCCCATATGCTATTTGCTCTCTGTGAACTGCACTATGAAGCCAGTCATCTATCTCTTCTTTTCTCACGCCATTTACCAGAACGTGCCAGAAGACACGCACTTGACATTTGACATTCTTAACTGTAAAGTTAACAATGTCAAAATTGACATAAAGTACTCATCTGTAGAATAAAAACAGTTTATAGATTGGTAATTATGCTGAGAAATAGACCACACTGAAAACATACAATAAATACAAATAACAATAAATATAGAAAAATAGATTTTTCTTGTGTGACCCATTTGAACAAAATTCATGCACCTCTCATCAACATGACTTGTTGTCTTGTGTATGCATATACAGTAAAAGGTCACTTAGTCAGTGGCGACTACTGAGGAAATATCACCTCCTCTGTGACGGACAGTGTTCAGCTTCCTGCTGGTGCCAGGCAACAACCCAGTGACCTTCCTGTTACCTTCCTGTTATCTGTTTAAACTGTGGGTCAATCACGATCCATTTAAAAATTCTAACCCTGAAACATAGTTTTCTCCAACTAAATAATACAACTCCTCCTCCACCCTTCCTCTTTTCCCCCCTTTTTCTTCATCAACCCCATCACACAGCAACATACCTCCATTTGACCTTTTGTTTTTCCTTTTGTAACCTTCCCTCCCTTCTTTCCTTTCGATCCTTCACACCCACCTGTGCTTTCTCTTTCTCTCTCCCTCTCAAATCCCTCCCTCCATCTCTTTGCCCCTCGTCTCCAGTGATCTCTGGTTCAGTCTCAGCTAGCAGGCTTAGTGCTCTAAAGCTCTCTCAGCGCAGGTCGGTGGCAGGGAGAAATCCAGCACTAAGAGGGAATTACCTACCACACGGACTCCAGCCACACACATGCACAAGCTGTTACTGTACACCAACAGATCCGTACACACACACTGATATCTGTTCAGTAGCAGGTACCAGATCTGTTTAAACCTGATGAATCTTCATACAATTAGTGTGTACACATTTTTCTGTATTCATGGGAGTCTGCATTTTTCTGTTATATTGCACGAAATGTCGAGACCGGCATCATCTGCCTCTTACCTCCTTTGTTAAATGACATTTGTTGTTCTTTCTAGGGCTGGCCAGACCTCCCGCACCTTCCTATTGAGCCAGTGTCATGAATTTTTTATGAATGTTTGCGTGTGCAAGTGTGTGTGTGGGGCCCTCAGCTGCATCAATAGCCATTAGTGCAGCAGCCGGGGTAATTGTGCCACAGTGGCTGCAGTGCAGGAGGAAAAAAAACACATTATCTGATAATACTGCAGAGGGCAATACGGAGGAAAAGATGGAGCGAGGACACAGTGGGGCAGAGCAGGACGGTGTGAGGGAGGATATTAAATGTGTGGTCAGACAGTTAGCGACATGGTTGCTATGCTAATGTCTGCTAACTGATTTATATCAGGGGATTTCAGACTGGAAGTCTTATGATTCTGCAGCTGTGGGACCTACGGATATGACAGTGATTGTCTGATGACTCTTCATAATTCCTGAAACGGCACCTGAAGCCAACACATGCAGTTGTGGTGGAGGTTGTCGGTGTCAGCTGATGTGCTGTGCCTAAATGAATCAGTTTGTGGTGATCATGAAATTACTGTTTTGGAAACACTGTTTTGTTGCTGTCATTGAGAGCATGATTCTTTATTATTGGCCTTGGAAACGGTAGTTTGTTAACTTGAGGTCCCCTTACTTGAATCTGATTAGGCTCGAGCAGTATTGCTGTATACAAGACTGTTAAGAAATCCAGACGGTATGACTTTCAGTCCCGTCAAAAATACAGACCCTCCTTTTGAAGGTGAGATGCTGTATTGAGGTAATGTAATGTTGTGCACAGCACTTGCCGTCAGTCTCTATTGGTCAATTGGGCATTGTTTTCGAACCCATTTTAGATGAAACCATGCCCACTTCCACAAGAAAAAAAAGCCCTGTTGATACCATTTACTGGTTAGTGGGCTAGCAAAGAAACTGTCCATCTCTGGAGCTGTTGTTCGCTCTCCTCCTGGAGAAGTCTTCGAGCTAGCGTGCTAATTCTTCTATACTTTCATGTTCCACTGGTAAAAAAGCAAATGAGCCGAACACAGTTGTCATTCATCTGTACATAGCATGTGTTCCTTTGTTGTGGATGGAAGCATTAAAATAAATTAAGATGGCATTTTTTGCATGAAGAATGTTGGTTGATTGCTTTGGGGTCATGTTGTTGACACAATACCTTGCCTCCAAATTGTGACTGCCATACATCCTTAGTTCTGTTTTTAGCCTTCATCAGCAGAGGATGCTAGCATTACAAGGGATGCTTGCAATCATGTACTTCATTATTGAAGGTAAGCCATGTGATCCTGTGGATTGTGGTCTTACCAAGTAATTTTATTACTGAACTTCATGCATTACTCAATTGGCTCTAGGGTTAAGAATGGACTATCAACTAACATGTTGGAGGAGTTAAGCCCAGGGTTACAGTAGGTGTGGAACAGGAGTGCTCCAAATTTTAAGAAATCAATATTCAATGGTCAAAATATGATGCATAGTGCTAAGAGACATATCATGCATGTTGTGGAACTTGTTTCTTAAAATTGTTGGGGTCAGAAAGGGTCAAATGTGTAAAATGGAAGTCAGCAAAGGCTAACAAATAGGGAAGCACAGACTGCGAAATTCTTGGCCAATACCAAAATTTACAATTTAGCCAATAGCCGATGCTGACATTGTTGTTTGCTCTGGTGATATTTATTCTACTTTTTGTGCCAGGGGAACAAAGAAATCTTCATTGTAAAAGAAAACTGCTTTAAAGTAATTTAGCTTTTCACGACGCTATCTTTAAATGCGCAAATTCCATCATACAATTTATGAACCAACCTTTAATATAACCTTCTTTCAAATGATTTAAAAAAATAACTGCCTCAAAACAAAAGCCTTTTCAGATACCATACAACGACCTGCTCAATGGGAGAAATGTCAGTCCTTACATTGGCCAACAAAAACATTCTTTTTGTTAAACATAATGTAAATGTCAAGTTGATTAGAAACATAATAGAGCTATCTTTCTGCTCTTGTGTTTTTTTTAATACAGAATACACCATCCTTGTTGCTGCTCCTCCTCCAAGACAGTGTAATACTCCCACATGGTGTCATTTTCGTTCTTTTTAATTTATAAAGAAAGCAACACGTGCACAAGGCACCCGTAGCTTTCTCACGTCACGACAGAATCGCCCATCAGTGGCTTCAGTAACTGCAATAGCAGTATAAGCTAGCTGCAGTTGTCCCAATCCAACTGCAAATAAGCCCACACAACATTTTGCCAGTGACTATTGATGCAACGCAATGGATATACATTGGACACTGCCATTTGTGGATGCAATCTTATTTGCTGATAGGCTGATGGCAGTCAAAAGAGCTAATATTGGTGAACTGGTGCATCCCTAATAACAAACATTTCACACACTTACTGAAACTGGATCAAAGACAGTACATGGGGAACTGTGATAAGCAGTTGGTGCTGCACTGCTTAACTAGTTACATAAAGGCAAAGTGAGGAATAGATAGAGTAGAACATATACAGATGTAAAATGTCCATACAGATGTGCAGCTCCCTCATGGTCTTTCTGTCTTGCTGTCTCTGTGGGCACTGTCTCCCTGTTTCATTCAGTTAGACTTGTTTTGGTTCGTGATGAGTTGAGCTGTGTTTTGTTGAGCTGAATACTCCGTCAGCAGCCTGTCTGCAGATCACTTCCTGAATGGTTCCTAAAATAGCAGCAACAACGATCACAACCAAGGAAACACGCCAGCTGCTCTTTTCAAAACCACACTCACTTTCTGCCCTCTCTCCTTCGGCTTGGCTTGTAAGGATTTTACCAACAGCTATACCAGGATTAAATACTTTCAACAACAAGTTATTAGTCACTTTTTGTTTGCTTTTTTAGTTGAATTGCAGAAATTATACTAATATTCCTATGATCACAACATTTAGGTAACAGATGGACTGACAAGAGGACTGAGATATGTTTGAATTTTTAATTTCAATAGAAATGGTCTACATAGAGAGCACTTACCACACAGTGTATTGTTGAATGTACTGTATTAACCTTACAGGTGATTCCAGGACTATGTACATGTGCAAACTGGTACCTTTTACACTAAAACAATAACCTCTGAACAGGACCCGTCCTCTGTATCATGGCCCTTTCATATTGCCCATAAACCAGCCGTAGTCCATAAAGCTACTTGCAAAATAAAGCAGTCTTTTGTTTGCTGTCAGTGGCTTATTATCTCCAGACTGATGATGGAGCATGCATTGTTCTCAAAAAGCTCTAGAAGATTTAACCATTTCTGACCACTCAGAGACTATCCAAAATACCTCCAAAATCCCATATTAACACACCATGTTGAGGAATACCAATGAAAAATATATGCTGTGATTTGGTTTCAAATGCTATTGACATTTTGGAGATTTCTGCCAGAATACATTCTTTTGGTGTTTGGATGGCGAACACTTCTGTTGTGGAAACTGCTGAGAACCCTCCTTTTTTCTATATACCTAGGAAAGCCATACATCCTCTGAATGCTCTAGATCTCTAGCTTGTTGTTATTAAATTGCATGAGGCTGTGATTATCCAAGAGGTCACAACATCTCATTTTATATAGTGGGGTCAAGTTTTCAAAAATGGTGTCAGTACAAAGAACTTGCTACTACAGGGACTAACACCATCACACATGAATGGAATTGGGCTCATTGAATCCACAAAAGCTTCGGCTTTCCAGTGATACCCAATTTCTGTGATTCCAAGACAGTTTATGCAGAAAATATCAAATACAATAGGCCAAAATAATACATCATGAGAAAAACTGTTTGTAAAGAGGAGACTTGTGGGTACCCATAGAACCAATTTTCACTCTGATATGTCAAGGTCAGAGGTGAAGGGACCTCTTTTAAAAATGCACTTGTCAGTTTTTCCATTTCCAAACGTTTTCCTTAATTTAGGTTATATTTAGCCCCCTTCCCAAGAAGATATCATGACTGATACTAATGGATTCCTTTGCTCTTCTAGTTTCATGAGCTGTCTGCAGCATCGGAAGAACAAAAAGTTGAAGTCGAATTTGTCTGTTCTGTGTTGCTTAAGTAACGACACAAGTACTTAGTCATGATTGCAATGTCGAGAATGTAAACACAGCGCTGGCTGTTGCATCACTGCATTACTGCTAGAAATAGTGACCATGCTGGACTGTAGTGGACATGCCTAACATCACATGTTATTGTGTGGTTTAATAATCTGACACCTCTGACTTGGTTTGGACCAATTAAGAATTGTCATCTGTGTCAGCAAGAACATTTCTGTTGAGTCTCAGAGTTTGTCTCTGTTATGTACACTTTGTGCCCTGACTTTACTTTGCTTTTTCTTCTTTCCTTTTGACACTCACTGCCTCATATCTTCCTGTTTTTTCCGTCACCTTGCAGTCTCACTGTTCCGTCTCCTCTCCTCGGCTCAGTGTTTCTGCCTGCCAGCCTTTGCATATCACAGTATCTTCTCAACCTCTGCTCCCTATATCGCTCCTTCTCCTCTCCTGTCTCTCTCTGCCTCCCCTTCTCCTCCAGCAGAGACTGTGGACTCTACTGAGAGGAGACAAGATCGGCAGATGTTTCCCCTGCTCTCTGCTGTCACAAACTGTTCACTTCAGTGTATCACGCAAAGCGCTGGAACACACAAGATGAGTGGGGAGTAGCAAAAATAGCCAAGAAAAACTACATTTCCCTGAAGAATTTGAGCAGATTTGGGTCAGACGTGCTATGATTTTTGTCAAGTGAGCTTTGTGGAGTTAGCGGCTTCCAGCTCAGCTGAAACCCTTTCGTGATAATGCCCTTAAAGTCTTTCGTTTGTGAAAAGTTGTAACAGTTTGAAAATACAGCACTTCCACTGAACACAGAAAGAGCAGTGATTATGCTTCTTTCAAGCTCTGTAATTGTCACTTTTCCCTGTTCATGAAAATGGCAAGTGTGGGATTCTTGTTTTATTTTTGGCTTGTTGACAGTTAAGGAGCCATTGAGTTTTTTAATGGATACTTAATGACTGCTGCACAAAACATAACAAAGAGAGCCCCTCGAGGATCCTAACTGTCAGCCAACGGAGGTCCCTGGAGAGACGGAAAAGTCCTAATCTTTGTTATGCACATACACTAAATATTTTGGAACATTAACAGTGTATTTTCCACACCATTGCTTTTCCAGTTCATTACACCTGTGTGCTAAGCAAACGGGTGGGGGAAAACAACAATATGGTCTTTGCGAATGTAAGCTGCTTTCAGCATGCAGACAGATACATACAGAGAGATTCTCTTACTCTAAATGTCTTCAGCTGTTCTGGAATCAGGCTCTGAGGATGGATGGACCCTGTAGGTGACAGGACTGTTCAACGCCTACCCAGTGAGGGCCGTGCAGACATTTCTATGGTTTGAGACATGGCGATGACATGGAATCACAATTCAGAAATAGACTCTGTATCCTTCAGATCACAGCTGACGAAGAGGAGGATTTGCTTTTAGTGCTAGATGGTGGTAGTTGTCGGCCAGTGCTCTGATCAGTCCACTACTCCGGTCTAGACTGAAATGTATCTGGGTGTATGTCCATTGACTACATTAATTGGCACATTTTATGCAGCACTTTTGTTTATAACTAAATACCTGGAAAATCAGCCTTGTTCAATGCATTCAGTGCAAATTTGTGTCAGCCTGCTTACACCACAAACTGAGGTGGTTCATGATGTAGATATTATACCTACTAAACATTTTAGCATTGTCATTGTGGTGACGGAGCAAAATGCAATCTGATTCTCAACAGGATTTTTTTTGCATAACATCTTAGTTCTGATAGTAAATTAGTTCAAATCAACAAAAAATGATGTTGGAAAATCAGAGACTTTCTTCCCCTTAAAAACGATCCAATAGGTCGTTTCTATAAGCAGCTTAATATGACCCATATAATTACGTTTGAGACAGTCCTCCCTGCACTCAAGTGGCTGTAGTAATTATAAATGACACCGATAGGGAGTATAAAGCACAAAAGTTACACCAGTGAAACGCTCAAATGGGTCATGTTTGGTGGTATTGACAAACAACCTATTCTGCTGTTTAGGTTGGAGATCTTGTTTGAAAACCCAAACTTGGACAATCCATTATTGTAGATATATCACCCCGTCACTAATCAGCAGAAGCCTAGCTAGCGAGGCTGCTGGAGACGTAGTCCTCAAAAAGTTTCCCAAATTGATTCTCCAGGAAAAAAAACGTATATTAATACTGCAAAACTTAATTACACTTAACATGAGAGACACTATGTCTCACACTTCTAAACATCTTAGTGAGTAGAAGTTGAGAGTGACCTCTGTTTCTTCCTCATCCTGTTCCTTTTGACTCTTGCCAGTATCACGATCATGTTTCAGTTAGGACAATGCCTGAATTATACATCACTGCTGAGGTGTTGCTGTAGCTGATTTATACTTAACTTGGTTCACTTCAAAACGAGATTACCTGTGTTGCACAATCATTCTGTTAGTAATCACAAAATGCTGCTGGAGATTGCAAAATTAAAACTAATGCATTTAGCATTGCTAATCTACACTGTAGTCTACTTTATGTACCCCAAATTATCAGACTAAAATGCTAAGAGCATCACAATGGTCCAGTTCAGGTTTGTACTGTAAAAAAAATGGTATAGAATGAGATCTAATCTACCAGCTTTTAGTGTCTGTGATCAGGAAGAAGTAATGGTAGAGAGGCAATGGCAGCTTTTATGTGACCATGTTTATTTGTTGTCAGTTCCGACAAATTCATGGTAAAATCACAAAGAAATGGAAATGTTCTGGAAAATTAAACGTGACTCCACTGTAAGTGAGAATTTTCCTTCCCAAAGACGGCAGGTAAAGGAAACGTAGTTAGGGATCCGGCAAAGAAATGGCACGAAGCCCGAGTTGGTACAGCTGCACGTACACATGAGCTTCCCATTAGCCCCCCCCACCCCTTTTCTCTCTCTCTTTGTCTGTCTGTCTCCCTCTCTCCCTCTCTCCCTCCCTCTCTCTTTCTCTCTCTCTCTCTCTCCCCCTCTTTGTCTGTCTGTCTCTCTGTGTCTCTCCCTCTCTTTGTCTGTCCGTCCGTCTCTCTTTCTCTCTCCCCCTCCTCCCGAGTGGCTGTTTTTGTGGATTGTTCTCCCGCCGTTGTCATAGCGACTGTGATGCAGACCGCCCGAACAGGCTGCCTGTCTGCTTGGATATGTCAAGTGTATGTGTGTGTGTGTGTGTGTGTGTGTCTGATAAAACGCCAGAGTGCTCTCGGCTCAGAGAGGAAGTGTTTGGAGAATTATGTAATGTCCTCTTTTTTAAAGGGGGAAAAAGTTAAGAAGAAGAAGAAGAAGAAAAAAATCTGTCCATCTGTATGTCTCTCTGTGTGCATATTTCTCGGTACACCAGGGGAGTGTAGTGTTTATGGATGCCATGCAGTTCAAGGCATAGTTATTTTGGTATGTCTAGGTAGCTCAGTGGAGATATTTTGTCTTTTTGTAAGTGGGATACAGTTTTTAAACACTCACTGTCAGGCTGTGGGGGGTTGACGTGAGACTCTTTCCTGTGTGTAAAGTTTCCACTCAAGCTGTGGGCTCCATGCCAGGAGCCACACTATAGATGGGAGGGGAGGGGAGGGGAGGGGAGGGGAAAGGGGCAGAAAGGGGCAGAAAGGAGGAGGAGGAGGAGGAGGAGGACAGTGGGATGGGAGGAGAAAGCAAAAAAAAGTACAGAGAGAGAGGATGGTATAAACTTGATGGGGGTGAAAGAGAATGAGAGGGAGGAGGTTGGGCTCTGTGCCAAGTGGGAGGTGTGTGAATCCTTGTGACGCTGCCATTCTCCCGCAGAGAGCTCTCCTATTGGACAACATAAGGGGGTCTATAAATAGGCCCCTAATCTGTGAAAGAGAGGGCTAAAAATAGAGAGACAGAGACGCAAACAGACAGAGAGAGGGGGATCAAGAGAGGTAGTGATGAACAGTTTACTAAGAGTTGTAAACGGCAAGAAAGTTTTGAAAAGTCTGGCGAAACGTAAAAAAGGGTTTAATGTCCAAGACCGCATCAGGGAAATGACACCCTTAGTATTCGGATGGCCCTGTTTTTTTTGCTGTTTTAGTGAAATACTAGAAGATCTAAGGAATCTATTGGTGCCAACCATGCCAGGATATCATGTCGGGAAAAAGCCGAAATAACGCTTCCAATTTAGGCTGTTTTTATTGCTGTGTTATTTAGCATGGTGATTTTCAAAGAGGTCATGTGACCTCTGACATCATGCTATCTGAATGAAAATGGGCTCTATGTGTTCCCACAAGTCTCATCTTTACATATGTGGATATGTAAAGATCAGCTGCTGAAAAGGCTCCCATTCTCATTGTGAGGGCTGTAACAATATAATCCAACAAATATTCAGTTTGATGGGAATTTAGAGCATACTGGTGGCGATGGCTGAGGTGGAGGCTAGCAGCCAACGTGCTAAAGCCACCGCAGACAGTGAAAATGGCAGCGAATGGCTAACCATTTTAGTTTTTATTTTTAACACTGGCCTGAAACTCCTGGCCAATCAGCTGTCTACACCACCAGGAATTCTCCCAGTGCTCCCATTAGCCAGTCCTGGTTGACACTTCAGCTCCCAAAAAAAAAAAGCAACTGTGGTCTGAAAGTGAAAACTGCAAGAGCTCAGTGTGAAGTTCCTCCCCAATGTTCAACTCCAAAGATAAACTTTTTCATGTCTTCTAATCTCCTCTCCTCCAACCTCCCCTTCTCCCCACTCATTCATAGCTTTCTCAAGTCTCTAATTATGTTCACTTGCTGAGTGAGTTGGGAGGGTGGGAGTGCATATGTGTGTGTGTACTCTACAGTTGCCCGCATGTTTAAGCCTGTAATTAGTGCTCTTTAAGATGACAAAAATTCTGAGAAAATGTTAAAAAGAGCAGGCCTAGGCATGTGCATGAACGTGCACACTGGGCCACAGAGAGAAGTGAAAAGTATAGAGAAGGGGGGGTTCCTCTTTAAAAATAATCTGTCTTTGCTTGCTTTGGGAGAAAGGTCACAGAAGTGTTGCAGTGGAGAAAATAATAATTTGTCATGAATTAGTGCATATCTATATGTTGGTCAGGACTTAAAGGGGCAGCTGCTTGGTTACAAAGAGAGTGGTGGACTTGCTGTGGATTTGAGTATAATGAGTCTATATTTAAAGCTGTGTGTGCGACCTTGTGCCTGTGTGTTTTAGAAAGTGACTCATCATTTGTATTTGTGCTCGAACAGTAACCCAACACCCAACCCAACCCAGCCAGCGACCGGAGCAACACTTATTATTCTCTCCACCTCTCACTGGGCCTGTCTTCTCCTTCTTGCTTATGAGTTTCTTTTTCTCTCTAGCTTTCTTTAGTTCTTGCCCATTTTTGCCTTTTTGTCCTTCTCTTTCCCCTTTTTTCTAGCTTTCTTCCTTACGTTGTTCTCTTTCGTACATTCTTGATATGCTCTGTCTCCTCCCTCGGTGCAGCCTCTGTCTCACTCGTGTGTCATTTGCTCTTAACAGCCAGAGGATTGTGTCTCAGTGAAACTTCGTCACTTCCCCCTGAGCTCCAGGTCACATGAGGTCACAACAGCCTCCATTGTGGCACTAATACTTTGGCTTGTGTGTGAAGTCAATTACATTGTGGCTTTGAGTGTTACACATTTAGTGTTGTGTGAATGATCTTGCCCCAAAAAATAATGAAAACTTTTTAAAAAAAAGAATTAATTAAAAAAAGCAGTGCGGTGATATACATGTCTCCAAATTAGCACATGTTGAATTTAATGGCTCCTTATTGTCCAACTTGGAGACATTGTTGTGGATCTCAGTTTGTTGCAATGTCGATACACAGTCGCAGTCGCTACGTCCTGACTCTGTCCTCATGGCCCTTTGTGATGGAAATGATGAGAGTGATTCAGTGATAAATGTGTGGCTGTGCATGTGTTTGTCTGTGCGTGTTGGGGTCACTGTGTCACTGCTAACTAGGATTACTTGGTCCGAGTTTTCAGTGATACGTTTTCGGCTTTTGTCCGTCCCAGATTTGGTAATTGTAAATCAGTACACAGCTGCTCTGGTGTATTGATCATGAGGAGAATTGTCCATGAAGTGATACGACTAAAAAAGTCTTAGAATGGAGACTTTTAAGTGAAAATGCATTTCTTATTTATGTTTCTAATAGCTGATTACATTGAAATGTTTTTTCTTATTTTTGTTTGACAAGAATGTTTTTGTTGTGCTATGTAAGTAGTGAAAATTTCTTCTCACTGAGTGGGTAGTTTTATAGCAGGCAAAAACATATTCAGGGTTGTTTCATAAATTTGTGTGATTAAATTTGCACTCATTCAAAAATGAAATGCTGAATAACTTTAAAAGAGTTGTTGTTTTTAAAATGTTTCTTTTTCCCTGGCACAAAAAGGGAATTAAATAACAGAAGTAGCAAAAACTGTATTGCCATTAGAAATTAATCAAATTGTTATTTTTAACATTAACAATCTATGCATCCCTGCTTGTTTTCGAGCAACTACAGAAAATAAGCAAAGTACCAGAAAAGAAATAAAGAAACAGGAAAATGACTTTGTGCCGTGGTGTCTCTGTGCTGGTTGCTCTCACCTCCTGCATATTACTGGAAAAGCCTGTATGTGAAATACATTAGTGAGAGCCTGTCTATTATTTTTTTTTTTAGACCTTGGGTGTTCATGTGTTGTATAGTTCCATGATATTAGTGAAAGCTGTCAAATACTGAAAGATGGTATTGAATGTCTCTTTGTGATCTTGTTTGTTTTTATTAAATAGTTTCTGATTTAAAGGGCCCATATTGTAAATGTATTTTTTGATAATACAGCAGGTGTAGCAGCTTTATAAATACTGTGAAAGCATCAACATCCACACAGCCTGTATTCAGATACTGAGTCTTTAAACAAGCTGTCAGGACTTCTGTAAGGTTGGAATATCACAACTATATATGTGTGTGTGTAAAACGTGCTGCGAGAGTCATTACCCAGCTGCAATGTTGGTGCAGAGACACTGAGAGCATGGATGCAGAACATCAAATACTGACCAATCATAGCGTTTCAGATAGATGATGAATACATCATACATTTTTTATTTTAGAACATTAAAGCATGTAAACATGTTCTATTAGAAATGAAAAAAAAAATACAGACATGAACCGATATGTCCCTTTTAAATCAATTTTAGACGTATTTTATTTTTGGCAAAATTCTTGTGTTTAGATGATACTAATATTATTATTATTTTAAATTCTTCTAAGTCAAATTAATTTTCAGGAGGTACTGACACAGCATATATTTAAAAGATACTCAGCCCCCATCAGAGCAGAGCAGGTTGATTTGTGTTGTTGAGGCATATCAGAAAGGTGATGGTAGGCAAAGACGAGGTTGTGCCAAGATGGCCAGTCCTGTTTTTATTTGGTGATTTAACACCGAGACACGATCTGTGCTTATTTCTGTCTCGGTCAGTATCCTCCTCTATTCTTTGGCTCTCTCCGTCTCTTTCTCTGTCTCACCCTCTCTGACTGTCATTCCACATTTATGACCGGCCTGTGATGTGTACCCAAGACAGATGGGGCACGGCAAGATGGCCGCTGTTGCCCTGGCAACAGAATGGAGAGCGGGAGGAGAGAGTGAAAGATTTTTTTTTTCTTTTTGGTGGGATGTTCAGGTTATCGGGGAGATACAGAGAATATGTAGAGAGGGCCACAGGGACGGAGAGCGAGAGAGACGGTCAGTTTGTCTGCAGCTGCACTCTGGACATCAGATGTAACCAGAGAACCAATAATCAATATATATCAATATGTATCAATATTCATGTGTGCAGTGGATGGGTCACTTCTTGTTATTTAGGGTGAGAACAGTCTGTTTGTTCCTCAGCGATTTGACACAGACCCTGAGATTAAACATCCAGTGATGTGTGTCTTTAGCACTCTAGGAGTCATTGGTGTGTGTGTGTGTGAGAGGGAGCATGGGTTGTGGTCTTTTGCTGTCTGTCTTGATGCGGTGCTGGATTAGAGGGGTTACATAATGCGCTCTGAGCTTCAAGCAGCATACGCTAAGAGGATTTCCACAAGTCTACTAAAGACACTGGTCCACACACACACTTGCACACACTCTCGCACACAGACGCTGTGTGATTCCACACTCAAACATAGTGTCCACCTGCATGTACAGCGTGTGTGCAAGTGCACAGAAATTTTGCACAACATTGAGTCATTTGTTTGGGTGCACACAGACTAACTATACAGATACAAACAGTGACAGACACACACGGTACCTCTGACTGATGTTATGTAACGGTGGGCTTCTCATCTCGCTCATCTGTTCTTCAGAGGGCGCCAAACTTGTGTTTATCCACCAGCCGCAACGACTGCTGGTTTTCAGAAAACGCTTCAAAACTTAAAACCACAACTTCGCCTTCTGCATCTGACATAGTTTACGTCGACCGAGGCAGGGTGGAATAATGGCTGGTTACCCAAAAAAGAAGTACACAAGCTAACCAGCCACACTTAAAGCTGACTAGCATGTGGCTAGTGCTACATGTAAAACTTACTTTGTGTGGTTTTCATTACAAATAGTGCTACAAAGTAGTTCAAAGCTTCAGTGCTTCATTCATGGTATTAATATTGCAGCTTTTTTTGCATGAAATTTCACACTACTTCTTCACAGTTACAGATACATTTTATTATTTTATTACAATATTTGTAGAACTGGATTCTAGTAGTGGCTGCCTAGGATTAGCTGCAGTCCAAATCACATCCTTTTTTTTTTTTAAACTTTTGGTATGCACCAAAGCATCCCTTACAAAGTGTGTACCATTGCATGCATAATGCATACAACAGTTCATACTTCTTCATAACATGGTGCATTGAACTTTGACCCTCTGGCTCATATATGTGCTCTATATATCCCTGATTACAGACACACAGTACAATATTTCTCCTAAATGTGTTTCCTTTTCTATGTAGTATATGTAAATTATTATTTTTTTCATTCTCAAATATTGGTGCATTGCATTACTGCTTGACCCTCTGCAGTCAGCAAAAAAGTAGTTGGGGGCTAGTTAGTTTTAACATCTATAAAAATCACAAGTTAATTAATTTTATAAATCCCCACACAATCCCAGGTCCTCTGGATGTCAGGTCATTTAGAAAAGCTATAAATCACACAGCCCAATCAGAAATGAAAAAAAATAAATGAATGTTAGCCCAAGCAAGTTTATCTGCCTCCGTGCTGATTTTTTTTTTAATGGCTTGGCTGTGTTGCCTCCCTCAGCCTCTTGCCCTTACTAGACACACACATACATACACACACGCACACAACCCTGCATTGTTTCAAGTGTCTTCAATCTCTTGTGTATGCTAATATGATCAGATATTTTGCCTATTTGCACACATTGACATTTGTTCACACATTTCTATCATGCATGTCGTACAGCTATATTCTGTAAACTTCACCAAGCTGTGATTGTTGTCACCATGGCTACGAGACCTCTGAACTTGGTTAATTGGAGTCATCTTTCTCCCCTCGTCCTCCGGTCTTTGGGGAACAGGTTGCGACCGTAAAAGTAGACAGAGAGGATGTGTGAGCTGTATGTGCAGCACCTGTGCCAACAAGACTAGTGTCTTATCTTGTGAGTGGACATGAATATTTGTGTTGGTTGGCATCCACTTGTCTTGTACTGAGCCATCAGTGTGACCAGGCAACATGAGCTCTCCTACTTCAGGAATAAGTCAACATTGAGGAAATAATCTTATTGTTATTAGGGTTAGGGTTATTATCACTATTATGTGTATGTTTCTGCAGCTAACAACAGCTAGTGACAGTTTGAGCTCCAGCTTAATGGAGTAGCAGCGACTTACAACAGAAGGGCGGAGCTTAGTGAAGGGTCAACTTGTCCAGCCATTTAATGTACAGTACTAGGCTGAGAAGAGCATGAACCACCCACAGTAGCAACAGCTCACACACAGCTGTGTGTGTGTGTGTGTGTGTGTCTGTCTGTCTGTGTGTGTGTGTGTGTGTGTGTGAGTGATTTGGGGGTAAGATAAGGTAGCAGCCCCCCGGGACAGAGAATGGCTCAGCAGCTCAGGCATTTTATTGATGCGTAAAAAGGGACCCTGAAGGAAGGAAGTAATGTCAGACCCCCTCTCCACACACACACACTCCATTTCCTGTAGTAATTGACCCATCTCTCTTTACTCTTCTTTATCCCCTCAATTAGACCTTCTTTACACACTCCCACACACATGCAGACTCACACACAGATACTATAGATGAGCATATTTTGACACCCGATGTGATGAAGAGAGCTGAAGCAGAGAGAGAAAGAGGGATGGTGAGTGCGTAGGGGAAAGAGTAGAGATAAGAGGGAGGGAGAGGCAGGGAGCAGTGACATTCAGTGTGTAAAACCTGAAGCTGAGGTGAGTCTGCAGGGACTCGGGCAGCATGGGGACCATCATATTTTGTAAAAGTGAAGCACTAAGATTGATCAAAACTGTCAGGACCTCAACAATCCTTTAACATTAGTCTTATTAGATAGTTTTCTTTAAGTTCAGCATTGAAAAAATCTTGAAATACCAAGCCCATGCATCACTGCCACCATCTGCTGAGCAACTTTGTCCAGTGATTAACACTCGTAACAAAATAAGACAGATGACGCACTCCGTTTCTACTGTGATCATGGTTTTGGTGTTTTTGACTGTCCACTACATGTACCTGTTTTATACTTGTCTTACTGCATATGTGTTAAATAGTGATTTGATGGATGGGCATAAATGCTGATAGGTTGGGTTAAAAAAATTGTATTAGGACTTTTTTTCATGTGCAGTCACAGATCAACACATTCATGTGTGAAAGGTGTATTCCATAAGAATTGTAAATCATTACCTCTATCCAGGAGGTTATCTTTTCTCGTTGTTTGTTAGTATGATTATGAAAAACCTAGCTGCCTGATATTTATGAGACTTGTGGTGTAAGGGTGTAACATGGGCCAAAGAAGAACCCATTATATTTTGGAGCACATCCAGATTTCGGGCTGGATACGATAATTATCTTCTTACTTTTTCGAACCTTGCAAAAAAGGTCATTTGGCCTTGGTGAATTTCTGCGCTCTCCGAGCACCCTTCTAGTTGTTTTCTTGATTGCCTCATGTTTCTCATGTGAACTGTTAGAGCAGTATGAAATAGTTGTCGGCGAGCTGAAGGCTCTCAGACAGCTGCAGTGCTGGCACACCAGGCTGTCTGATCAAAGCTCCCAGTCACCTCACCTCGCCTCACTTCTTCATTTCAAAGCACACCGTTTTCCTCCACTCTCAGGGATTATTACCAACAATTTTGACACACTCACTTCTGGTTTCATCTCCAAAAAAGTGGTTTAGATAATCTGGATAAACTTTTAGCATGTTTACAACATGTCTGATCGTCTAACTGATCTCTCTTGCTCTGTGGGACTCTGTCCTACTCACCCATGCAGTCACCGTGGGTACACACAATGCTGTCATGACCAATAACAATAATTAATACTAAGATAAGACTCAACGTGTAATAAACCAGAATTAACCACAGTTTGGTTGGAACAGACAGCCTGACTGCCTCTGATTTAACATGCTGAATCAGCTGATCCATCTCTGATAGGATCAACTAAAGCCAATAAAGCAGTATTGTCATTTCTACCGCATGGTTCAGGCTCAACTCCAATCAACTCATTGAATAGGCACGCAAGAGGAGGACGAAGAGTTTGGGGGGGTCGTGGGAATTGAGTGACTGACTGGGGATGACAGACACTTTGCTGAGGAAATGGCAACACAACACAAAATATCATTGTATAGAAAGCAAACAAAACCATGTATTTTTGTAAGCCAAGCTGCAAGTAGCATCGCCATGGAGTCTATTGAGTATTTGCCTATGGGTTTTTTGCATTGGAGTTTTGAACATTGCAGAAAAATAAGCTCTGTGACAAACATGCGTTTCTGATGCTTAAACGTTTTATTCAGCAGAATAATGTTCACAAATGAACACCACGTTAATGATAGTTGAAGAAGTAATGCAGCCGACAGAAGCGGGAAGCTAACGTTATACTATCAGACGATCTCCGTTGACAAGCGCTCTGACAAGCTATAAAATACATTGTTTGTTAACCTATTCTGCAATCTACAAAAACACGAAAAACACGATTAGAGGCTGTGAGGAGGTGAGTGAGAGGGTTCCTGTCCGGGTCCGACATAATGGCGTTTAATATCCCCAACAACCACAGTCATCCAATTCAGCCACTTGTTAGCAACCAAACACGTAAAAAACGTAAAAATTCACAAGTTGGGGTATTTTACGCCATACACAAACATGTCTTGAGCTACTTTGACCGATGGTTTAGCACAAAAGAAACACTGCTGTGAGTACATGAAGGAAAATTTCTAAAAATGATTTGAATGTTTCTGGCTTTTGAAGCACAGAAACGGAGGCACCTCCTACTGGCAGGAGACATCACCTCAGTGACTAAAATATAACTGAGCCAATAAAGAAATATATGTAGATGTTAAACTAATTCAGTGTCATAACTGACTTTAATTGTCTAAAGTAAGGACATTAGCTTTCTCAAGCTGTCTATAGTAGAAAGCCTTTCCACAGTTTGATACATGGAACTTCAATTTCTTCTTCTTCTTCTTCTTCTCCTAATTGGCCGTGTTGACAGAATTCATAAATCTTTCCTCTCTGGGTTTCCATTACTTATCATGGTGTCCTTTTTTCAGTCTTCTTCGCTCTGTGGGCTGTGAGTCTGAACAGCCCTCAAGTATGTTTTTCTCTCACACACACTCACATCTGCTCTCTGCTGCTTGTATCATGGGTTTTTTTCAGTGACTTTAAATGTGACAAAACTCTTTCTGTGCCAGTGTGTGCCTCCTCTCCTCTCCTCTCCTCTCTTTATTTCTTAGCTGCTTGACTGTAGGACTGAGGCAGTGTGAAGACAAAAAATAAAAGAGGAGGGTGGGTTTAACTTTTGTAGCAGGTAACATTTGGCACTTAGAGAACTTTTGCTGCGGCTTCTCTCTCCTGAATACATTTCCTCTCTCGCTTTCTCTCGGTGTTGCTCGTTGATCCCTTACTTTCCTTGTCTTTTAATTTCCTCTAGTTGATATTCGTCTCGCTGCTCTTTTCAGAAATTACCTACAAGATTCTCTCTCTCTCTCTCAGTCCCTGCTAGTCTTACCCTCAGTATCTCTCCCTCGCTCTCTCACTATCTCTCGCTGTCTCTCTCTCACTGTGCGCCCAGCCAGCCACAGGAATGTATCTCGAGGAACGCCTGGCGAGACGAACTGGATCAAACGAGTTCAGAGCAGCGCTGGAGCCCGGCTGTCTGTAGCTCTCTCCCAGCTTCCATCTCTTTCGCCCGCTCTCTCCTCGTCTTCCTCTGCGCTCCCCCTCCCGTTCCTCTGTCTCCTGTTCCATGTTTTCTCTCTGTCTCCTCCTCTCCCCTCCCCTTCAGGTCTCCCTCTATCCTCCTTGGTTTCCTGCAAACCCTTTCGCTGCTCTTTTTCTCTCCCTCTCTCCCTTTTTCCCCTCTCGCTCTCCTTCTCCCTTTCTCTCGTCCTTCTCCTCTATTTCTCTGGCACGATACAGAGACAAAGAGATCTTTTGAATGCCTTCGCGTGTAGGAGGTGGACCTCAAGGGAGGGGATCGTGTGGATGTTTGCCCTGTGTGTGTGTGAGTGTGTGTTACACTCTGTTTGTGTGCACATATTAGAGCCCTTTAGCCCAAAGCTTTAGTTATAAGAGAGGGGAATGCAATTTGATACAAAGACACACACGCACACACCTTCTTCACATCAGACAGCGAGCCGTGTCGCGCTCTCCACCCTGTCTGTCAGTCACTCAGGCGGCACTCCTAATTGGCTTATAATGCCCTTGTTACCATAGAGGGACCCTTTTGCCCCACCCCCACTTCTGTCTGCTAGCCTGTTTGTTACTCTTCAAAATAGGCCGTCAAGCATGGGGGTGGGTTAATATCTGTGTGTGTGTGTTTGTGTGCATTCATGTGGGGGTTAAGGGGTGGGTGCAGAATCAGGTCTCCCCCAGGGGCACTTGCACGGGGATGCACTCCTTTCTTTGTCTGGGGACAGTCGAGAGTTGTGTGCGTGGGTGTACGCGCATGTTCGCAGACATCTCTACAATCATGGGTTTGATCTCCGTTTGCGTGCTTAAGCTTGTGTGTGTGTTTACAAATGTGTGTGTTCTGCATGTGTGCACACAGATAATTAGTGTCTCATTTGTGTATGAGACTGTTGACTCCTAACAGATTCCAAGGTCAAAGATCTTCCTGTCTTGACTTGAGTCCTGCTGATTGCTTATTAGAGAGAAGCCTGTTTGCTAGCTCGATGCTAGCAGAGCTTATGTAATTCTATAGGCGAAACTGGGTTGTTGCTTTAGTGTCATTAAAAGTTGTCACTGAAACTTAACATTGGAGATTACGGTTGGCTGGCGAACTGAATTTATCAACTTATCATGAGGGTTAGGGTTACTAACCTAAAGATGCTGCATCACAATTATCCAAAAAAAAGCCAGAATAAGCCTGGTGATATTCTGGCAGCAGACAACTTCACAGCTAATCTAGAGAGAGGCACTTGTGGATGTTGCTGCAATAAATGCAACATTGAAGCTGCGCGACCATTTCAAGTCAGCAGCTGTCTACAGGCATGGAAAGTATGTCCCAGATGTGGGTGAACTGGGACTCAGACAACTCAAAGTTGTTATCTTCATTGTTAAACAGCCATCGTTGCCAGTCTGACATTACTGAGGTAGAAATAATGTTCAAGAGAAGTTCATGTTGTGTAGTCGATGAGTTATAAGCTGTGTCTATACGTATAAAAGGTTATACAATAATAAGACAGAGACTCTGTAGTCTGAACAAGATGCATTTACAGCTTCACTCCTTCTGTTCTGACCTTTCACAATAAAAGCCCTAGACATCACTGCTTAAAATAAAGAACTTAAACCCACTCACATCATTTTCCCAGGAGAAAACTCAACAATATAGTTGTATTCACATTATGTTTAGCCATGTTTATTCTCTTTATGCCATTTCAGTCTAATGAGATTGCCACAATTAGCAAATTTTGCCATGCTAGCTTGCTAAGTTACTATTAGATGAGTCGGCTAATGTTACCCACACAGCTACTGTAGCTTATGTTGTGTGGCTAATTCAATCGTGCGGTAGCCCAGCGATGCTATCCATGGTCAAAACAATCACAACAAAAATAACTTTATGAGCATGTTGAACGTTGTTGTAATCTTACGGTATGCATTAGCTTGGAGGCTAGCATGAGCCACGTCTCATAGTAGCACATCAACAATGACTAGTGGATGTCCATCCCTACCTTAAAGTGTAGTGTATGTTTGCTGTGGTAACCTGTGTTCACCTTTCCAGAGTTACCTGAGTTAAACCTTGGTCATAAGCAGGTTTGCAGAGCCAGGGTGGATTAACCTTTGCTGACCTAATCATTGCAACAGCAAACAGGATCGTCCTGGTTGTAGCTTTGTAGTGAAAGCTGTATCTATAAACTGGGAATTCCTTTCTCTTTGTGTCTCTCGTCTCTGTCTGTCTGTTTTTCTCTCTCTGTGTGTAATTGTCCAATGTCTCTTTAAACCAGATGCTGTTTTGAAATGAGGAAGTACCCTGCCGGGTTCTCATTGGCTGCTTTAGTGGGTTGTGGGCGGGTTCTAGTCATTGCGACTGAGCAGGGGATAAAAGCCGAGGCGGCTTCTGAGCCGAGGCAGGCTGCGAGTTTCCAGATGATCTCCCAACGGCACACACACACACACGCACGCACACAAAAAACAGTGTGACAGTTCAACAGAGATGAGTGAGCTGTGTGTGTGGGTGAAAAGGAAGAAGAAAGATAAACCTAGTGTAAAATAGAAACGGAGGGAGGGGCAAGATAGCTCGGATGAAGAGCTCGAGGTAGGATGGCGATATCACAGGAGAAAAGGAGGAGGTAAAAATGATGAGAGAAGAGAACAAGGCAGCAGAGAGGGGAAATTAGAGTAAAAAAGGTTGAGATGGAGGACAGGTGGTGCTGGAGGAAAGGAAAAAAATGAGGTAGAGGAGGTAGGAGGGGAGATGTGCATGTCACAGCCGGAATGAACGAGAGGGAGGACGGAGAGTGAAGGGAGGAGGGAGGAGAGGAAAGGTACATGTGATAGGGAGAGAAGGATAGATGAGGGGGGAGGAGAGGTGGGAGGGGAGGAGGAGAGCGGCGTATGTCAGCTAGAGAACAATAAGAGGCGTTCATGACACGTCTCCAGGGGTATCGGCTCGACGTGTTCCTCCTAATAGGAGCTAAAATAATTAATAACTTCCTTTCTTTCTCTGCCTCTATTTCTCTCTCTCTCTCTCTGTCTCTCTCTTTTTACTCTCTCACACACACTCACTTGACACACAGGGAGCCATTCAGACGCTGCACATATGTACACACACACATTGGTGAGTAAACGGCAAGTAAAGAGCAAGCTGGTTTCCTGGCTGTCATCTTCTGTGGAAATAAATCTCCTAAATTCACACGCGCACACACATACACACACACA
This sequence comes from Serranus cabrilla, assembly GCA_903364295.1. Taxonomy (NCBI): domain Eukaryota; kingdom Metazoa; phylum Chordata; class Actinopteri; order Perciformes; family Serranidae; genus Serranus; species Serranus cabrilla. The sequence continues at coordinate 1,106,484 of CAFUXE010000710.1, forward strand.
TACACACACACCACAACATAGCCCATGTAATCATGCACCACTAACAAACCCCCT
>CAFUXE010000710.1:1153640-1169636 GCA_903364295.1 Serranus cabrilla
TGACACTGTGATTAACACACACACACACACACACATGCTGTGGCTTTGTCGCTCCAAGTTCCTTTCCTTGTTAGCGTGCATGGTAGGGATTTCTTGGTTGGCTGGAGAGGCAGCGATTGTGTGTTTACATGCACATATGCTGTGTGTGTGCGTGTGTGTGTGTGTAAGGGTGTGAGTGTGTGTCTAAGGAGACCAGGATGTAATTAGACACAATGGCAGTAGCTAATGGAACAGCTGCCTCTTTGTAAATGTTGCTTGCTGCTGCCATGTGGACGCACGAACACACACACACACACACACACACTTTCTGTGACCCACCAGTCGCTCGGGGCACCTCGCCGTGTCCCGTCCCTCATCTTCTCTTTCTCTCTTTCTTTCTTTCTTTCTCTCGTCTTCTCACCTCCCTGTCACCTCTACGTTTTCCTTCTTCTTCTGCCCTTTTTCCCCCCTCGCTTGTTTTTTAACTTTTTCGCCTTGCTATTGCACTCTCTGATCTCACACACAAAGAACTCTCTCTTTTCAAGCTCACTGCCTCTTTTCCCTCTACATTCACTTTCAACTGCTCTCTCTTTCCTTTGCCCTCTTTTTTCCTCTGCCTGTCTCTCTCTCTCTTTGTGTATGCTCTGTTCCTTTGTGTGGCACTATGTCTCTATCTCTGCCTCACTTTTCCTTTTCCCTCCCTCCCTCCCTGCCCTTTTCTTGGCTATCAGACCATTTTTCCAGCAATGAGACTCGTCACCCCTCCCCCTTTCTGTCCTCTCCCTCCATCCCCTGCCTCCTCCTCTTCCTCCTCTTGTGGCAGAGCTCCTATCAGAGAAATGATAACACTACGTCACTCTGTAATCTGGCAGAGGAGGGCTGCAGCAGCACACACACACGCACACACACACACACAGCTCTCTATTTTCTCCATTGCTGCTGTAGCAAAGACCAAATCTGTCTCGTTTTCCATCTATCACTCTCTCCCTCCATTTTCCTCCTGCCCACCCTCCTTCCTGTCCCTCACTCTCTGGACTCGAGACCTTGATGTGCGTCTGTGTCAGATAGTCACAACAGTCGCCTTCGACGTCATGCTGCTGTAAAATCTCCATAGTAACGTGACCTTGCCCATCTCAGCCCTCCATCTCGTCCATGCGTCCATCTTTCATCTCTCCTTCTTTCTGTCTCGCTTTCCTTTGACAGGCAGCTGTCTGCTCCAATTGATAAGGAAGTAAATCTCTCTTTGACCTCGTGGTGGGCGGGCCTGCCGTCGCTCTACCCCTCAGAGAGAAAGCGAGAGATAGAAGGGGTGGGGTTGTTTGTCCGCATGTAACAAGAGGTCACTAATACACACACTCACATACACGTTCTCCTGTCGTCCCTTCACCAAACCCTCAATCATCTCTGCACTGTAACGGTGCCATTTCACCAGCAGGAGCGCTCCCTGAGTGGGCTGAGAAATGACTTTAACTGAGCCGAGGTTTGATCGCGATGTTCTGGTGCAGCTGATTGTTTGTTAATGCCTGCCACCGCCATGTCACCCCGGTCTGGAACGGCACAAACAGTTCCTGCTGGAATTGCACAAACTTTCCCTCCCCCTCCTCTGGCTTCATCTCTCCTTCTCTCTCTCTGTCACTCTCTTTTTCCTCCTTTACTGTTTCACACACTTGTGGTCTGCACTGTAGTTGAGTAAACACTAGCCGGCTCTATCTTTCTGTCACCCTACAGTTAAGGTGCTTTAATGGAAAAATGGCTCTGACAGGATCATTCCAGTTTATTTCAACTTGGGTCTTATTTTTTTAGGTTAGGCCATTATTTTGATCAGTAATTATATCTTTGCACTGCTAAACACTAAGTTAACCCCCGAAACCTCAAACAGATGCAGGGTGTGTTTTGCTCCTGTCACATTTTACTCACTATGGCCTCGTTGTACTCTGTAATATAAGCCTTGCCTTCTCTATGGAAACAGCACAGTCATGGTTAGAAGTAGGGGGAACTCAAAAATGTCTTTATAACAAAGTTATAAAGCCATCAATCATAAAAATGGAAAACATTGTGGGTGAATGTCTTTGATTATTTATTTTACATGAAATAGAATCTATATATACAGCATTTTTCCAAGTGCCCACAAGTGTTACCAATGCTGGAAAGAAATGGGGCTCCGCATGCTATACATATTGAACTGATAACATTTTTACAGCCTCTGCTTAAAACCTCTCTTGTCCACCCCTCTCTGATCTGTGTAAGCAACCTGCAATGAAATCTCTTAATTTTTGTAATGTGACTGTTTGTCTCAGCTGAGTCGTTCATGGATTAATGTTTTGGTTAGTGTATCTAGATCTAAAAGAGCAAACAAATGCGAACAGGAAATGACCAGCCAGCCAATCAGTCGCACTTTACGGACTAATGTCCTACTTTGACCTTGGCATAGTTGTTTGTTTCTTGTCTAGTAAGGGGCTATTACTGACATTTTGGTTTCTTACTTTCAGTTTTACCTCCAAATAAATCGGTTCAGATAACTTTGCTGCTCTGTTGGCTCTCAGTCTGAAGGTCTGACTGCTCTTATTTCTTGCCTTTGCCCTATCGGGCGGGATGTTGCAGATCGCAGCTATCACTTGGTTACAAAACTAGGACCACCAGTCCCGAGTAATGAACCAGAATTACCCTTTGAAAAAAAGTTTGTATTTTGTTTGTTTGTATATATGTTTAATTTCCTTGAGAGTGGACACAGTTAAAGTGCTATTTAAGTGATTGTTAAATGAAGCTTCCTTTGTTTTTGGCCATTTGGATATTTTTTCACAGAAACACACTGACAGTTAAAGGTCATGTGTAACACGTATAGCAGGTGTTTTGATAGGAGCACACAGTTACCTTGTGGGTGACGCACCCCCAAGCTGCGTGTGTGGTCATGTGAGACACAAGTGTGAAGAGCACATGCACAGATACTTACTCACACTCACACACAAAGCAACAACATTGTGGTAACCACACCATCAACTCACTTATTGTGCGTGTGTGTTGCATGTAGTAGGGAGTGGGGGGTGTTTTCATTCCTGTTACCTTGTATTTTTCATCCTTATCCTCACCTCTACTCCCTCCCTCTCATCTTTCCTTCCCTTCTCTTTCTGCCTCTTTACTTCGAATACCTCTACTCCCTCGCTCTCTGCACATTCCTCCTTTGCTTCCCTCACTAACCTCTCCTCTCCACTCTCCCTTTCTCTCTCTCTCTCTTCGTACGTCTCTCTGCAGAAGGTCAGGGATACGAGGACAAGCACTGAATCACATGATAGTTTTCCTGAGTACTCAGGCTCTGAAAACTTCCACGTTCACTCGCAAGTTAATGAGTGGAAACTTCTCACACCGCAGCATTGTTTCCTTTTAACCACAGAAACCTTCTAAAACTCTCACTGTCTCCAGTTAAGTCCTTCTTTGCATGTGTTTTAGGGCCTGTAAAAACAAGACCATCGTCTCTGCGTATGTCCCACCTCTGCTGCCTCTCTCTCCCTCTGTCTTCCTCCACTAGCAGCGGCAGCAGCAGCAGCAGCAGGGGGAAGCAGTATTATTCTTCTCTGGAATGTCGCATCAGGCTAAATTTAGAACCTCAGTTTCCGTTCTCCCTTATCCTAACCTCCCGCTCCTCCTCTCCTGCTCCTCCTTTTCTCCCTCCTTGCAGATGAGACTGAAATAGCCGGCGTTGTGTCTTGAGACTCACCTGGGAATACAGGCCCTTAAACGCTCCCGTCATTCTCCACCCCCCTTATGCCAGAAATACTGACCTTGCAGTACTGTCATAATCGTTTGACTGTGATCTCTTAATACCGAAGTGCGTGTTTTACAAAACTAAGTAATTTGGTTTAAGCGTAACATTTGGTTGTTAATACACTGACTGGGTAGGTGTGAGTTTTAATTAGTCTTATGAATGCGGATATGGCGTAAAGTTGACAGACGTTCTGCTTTGTTGGGTACGAGATGGTTAACAAAGGTGTTTAGGGCTGCATTTTTATTAAACAAGTTGCAGTTTCAACAAGTTTCTAGTCTTTATGCTAAGTGAGAGTTAACAGTGGAGGTTTAATTATCATTCTCAATCATTTAAACAACAGTCAAACCAATGCCCCCACAAGGTCTATTTAGCTTTCAATTATATCCCCTGGTCTTCATCGCAGGGCTCCAGACCAACTTTTTTCATTTTAACCATCCCAAAGTGAATGTAAACCATCTCCAAATCAAAATGAGGTTTCTTTACTTTTTTAATAACACCTATTGTTGTTAGTTGTTTGTGGCGTAATGAAAACAACAATAAAATGCTGAGTAAATCAAATTAAAGCAAAACTGCAAGCTCAAAGTACTTTTATCTCCAAACTGCAATCAGCTTAACTACTTTGTACATTTATTACTGTAAATGTATTGTGTTTTGACATTAAACTGCACTTTACTGTTCATTGCATGATATTGCTCTGAAAAAACCAACAACTCTCTGGCCAGGTGTTTGTTTCGCTCCATTAGCTGTTAGCTCTGTTGGAGCTGTTAGCTCTATTAACATTGTTAGCCTCATTAGCTCTATTAGCTCTGTTAGCTGTTAGCTCCATCAGCTGAAATAACTCAGTTTGCTGTTAGCTCAGTCAGCCAGCTGGCCACCGGCTGCTAACAGCTAACTCAGCACGGACAATCAACATAGATTTGATGGTGCTGCAAATATGATACAGTCACATTCTGGTAGGGGCAATAACATAATTTGTCTGTCCCCTTGAGCAACTGTGTATTTTTAGGACTATGTTGAAACTGACATTGTACATTTTGTGAAAATCTCAGCCCTCCCAACTGTTTCAATAAAGACACTGCGTTAGCTCGGTAGAGATGTCTCTGCTTTTTGCTGGGTCAAAGGTTGAACTTTTCCCCAATCATCTTGGCAATGCACTGTGTTGGCCATTCAAATATGTGAGAATTTACATTACAGGTAGATTAGTTGGTAATGTTCATTTTTACTGTTCACCCTACGATTGTCAGGGTGGAGGATAAAATTAATTGTTGTGACAGTTTCTACAGTCAAACAAATGTAGCACAGAACTATTTGTCATATGTGCTCTCTGATTGGTCGTGATCATAAGTGACTTAATGGTAGAACGTGACATGTCTTTGTTTCCTCTCCACCCTTGGACACGTTCTCCCTTTTCTAGATGTGTGGCTCTAATTGTATTGAGCCCCAAGCTACATAGTGTGTATTTGTATTTGTGTGTGTGTGCTTGTACATGAGTAACAATTTATCAATACAGCTCCTCTGTTGTAGCCATTACCACTGATTCATGCCTCACTCCTAATGGTCAAATCATTAACATTTTTTAGACCACGGGCTGTTTGTGGATGTGGAGTGTGTGCATCTCCCTCTCTCCGTGTTTGCTCATAGAGGAATGTCTGTGCGCTCGCGTAATATGTGTGTTTCTGACTGTCCTCGGGCCGTTCTAAGTATTGATCTCCATATGGTCAATGAGCCAGGCTAATGACGCTACAATATGCCGCACTCCCACCCCCAATCAATCTCAGCAGCCCCGGCACAAATGGCCCTCTCTGGTCTCTGTGAGGACCTGACGCATTAGCCTACCTCGGCTGCCATTAGCCAGCACTAATGAACACCTCCAGGTTTGAGAGTAGCTAGCAAAGATTAGCAAAAAGCTAAGCATATTTTGGCACTGGCATTATGAGTTGCCCTATTATCGCTCTGTGCTGCAGGGATGAAGACAATGTGCAAATATCCACTAACAATCTCACATAAACATTCATAAACATACAAACACAATGCGACATACACACTTGTGTTGCTAACCACCCCATCATTGGGTTTCTAAGGTGGAACGGCTATGTTGTCATTGATTTCTCTGCAGCAGAAACTGGAGGCATAACATTAGTCTCCCAGGACAAACACACACACACATACACACACACATACATGCATACAAAGAAATGTGGACCGTATCAATACACTGGGTCAATAATCTGGGATATATCATCTGTTAAAGAAGCATCCGATTTATGCCACAGGATGGAAGGAGGGATAGAAAGTCAGAGAAGAGAAATGAGATGCAGGGATATCCCTTCTTCCTTCCACAGCAGGTTCTTCTCTTCCACTGCCTCCTGAGGCTCAGAGAGAAGCAGAAGAGCAGAAACCGAGTGAAATCAAGAGAAAGAGAGACGTTACTGCCGCACTGGTGGCATTACCTTCACCGTTGGTCCCTGTAGATTTCCCTATCACTCACTAACACCAGTACGGCACAGTTAAACACTTACACGCTCAGTGAGTCATTCACTGCACTCTTTTACTCCCCCCGCCCCCTCTTTCTCTCTCTCTCTCTCTCTCTCTCCCTCCCTTTCCCTCTCTCTCTCTCTCTCTTTCTCTTTTCCTCTAACTGTTTGAGGTCTAAATCCCTCCATACTCAGCGACTTAACCCCTCTCTTTCATTTCGCCCCCTTCACTCGTGCTTAGATCTGCCAGTAACCATTAGCTGCAGCGTGTCTGTGTGTGTGAATGTGTGTGTATGTGATCAGCAAACTAATGCTTTGTCGAGTGCCACGTTCCTGGCACGTGGCGCACCTCACAGTCAGAGTAAAACGCAGGAACTGCAAATGAGCTCTCAACATAGGCAGAAACACACACACACACACTTCCTCTTTAATATTTGTCTTTCCCCTACCCTCACATATACAGAAACATAAATCCATATGCACATAATATGATCTTCTCAGCAGACACATATATTACACATAAGTCCAGAGTTGTGCACTAATGTCTATGAGCAGTTATCTGCATATGAATGCAGAATATATATGCAACAGGACCAAATTTCAAGTGCAAATCGTATGGACCATTCATGTTTGAGCAGACTCAGGCTGAATGCACGTAAAATGCAATTAAATGCACAAACTCGCAGTCATACCCACTTAATGGTGTCCCAGCCGTTTCAGGCACCTTGCCTTTTCTTGACTTGTTGTATTGTAGTTAGCTAATGTTAGCATGCTACAGCTAATAAAAGCTGCTAGCAACAGTTGTCATTTTATTTGACAGAATTTATCGTAGCACTGATTATAAATGAGAAGCCTTCCTTTGCTTAGTGCTGTGTTAAGTCAAGGACCCACTATAATGGTAAACCTGCCACCGTTCTGCAACAGTAAATGGGGAGATGGGCTTCAAGAAGGGTCAGTTGTCTAACTAATGTAGGTTATATGCAAAAAAGATGGTAAACAAGAGAGGGTATGAGAAGAAATGCCATTTCATGCAAATAGAGTAAGAAGAACTAGTTTATGTTCATCCTCACGATTTTAAATTGTGAACAAAGTTCACAGTCCCAAAAGTTGATTATTCAGTTTTTATTCCAAATAAGTTTCTCCAAGACGGATGCTTCAACTCAATGTGTCATTTCAAATTTATTGCCAATGTGGCTGATGTTCCGACTTGTTTTTCAGACCTGGCGGGCACAATTTGCATGAATATGTGAGATTTTTTCCTTTGGACTCGACTGATTTTCTCAGAAAACACCTTCAAGTACTCACCATGAGCTGGCATCAGCAGTACAGGTGATTCAGTCACTCAGTCAAATGTGTCGTGGTTGCTCGTAGTGACTGCAGCTGTTGAAACACGAACACAAAATGTAGGAGTACTTGTAAAAGCTTTCAATTTTCAATCAGATTCAATACATACTCATCTGTGTTAATTATCTACACCAACCATTTACATAAGTTACTACTAGCAACCATTGATGCACTGGGGTCAAGTCAGAAGCTAAAACAGACACACCGGTAGCTTGTGTTGCCAGTTGCCTTCGCCGTGCTGACAGGTGTTGGAACCTGTTCTCCTGTCAAATTGAGTTTTGCTCCTGTTTAAATAATATTTTCCGTAATGCTCGCTTCTGTGGTTAGAGTTAGGGATATGGTTCGGTTCGGCTTTAGGTAGGAGGACACACATATCAACGGGGAAAATGTCCTCAACACAAGTCCTGTCCTCAACAGGTGGCGTAAATCCTCACTTGCCACAAAACCGTTTGTGTGCGTCATTTAGGGCTGCGAGAGTTAACAACACTGTTTTTATGTCTAAAATCAAGCATCACTTATGGGTAGAAATCCCAGGAAAGCAGTGACGCATTCCTGGGAAATGAACAAATCACCCAAAATCCTTCATCCCTAGTACCCGCATATCCTGCTTGTGTCTTTTCTAAGTAGGACTTATTAGAATACAGTCAGATGACTTCCCCTCATTGACATGCCAGTGTGTGCATTATCTGCAGTGGTAAGAGCCTAAATGAGGCTTTTTAATTGTTAGTTTATGTAAAAGCTGCTCAATGCATGGGTAAACAGAAGTCACCAGTTTATCCCCCGGGGTTTGCTCTTCTTCTCTCTCTTCTCTCCTTCTTCACTTGACAGAGTGGTTTCAGATAACTTCAGACCCACATCACTGCCACCTCCTCACGCCTCCCTGCCTCCTCCTCTCTCCCTCCTTCCATCCATCTCTCCGCATTTCCCTCCACCGTCTCTTCTCCTTCCCACCCTGTCTTCCCTCCATCTTTCGCTCTCTCCCTCCCTCCCTCTCTCCTCCGGTCCCTCCCACCCGGGCCATCAGGGTAGTGTGAATCCTTTGGTAAACGTCTGTTGCCTTGCAGAGCTTGTCAGTAAGGCCAGAGCTAATTAGCGGAATCACAGAATAATTAGTTTTTCTTCTTGTCGTTTAATTCCCACCACCCTCCATCAGCCCATCCCTCTCCTCCCACCTCGACTTAGTTTTTCTCCCGTCAACAGTCAGCACTGTCACCGAGCTGTACCGTCTGCATTCCTTTACTTTCTATCACCATCTAAACGCCTCACTTCCTCTTAATTTCTTTCTCCACATCTCTGTTTGAATCTCTTGAGCTCGTCTCTTTCCTTCTCCTCTCTGTCTCTTTCTACATCTCTCAGTGCCTGTTTCCCTTCTACATCTGTCTCCTCTCTCCCCGTGGAGTGTTTTCCCGCCCACACCTTTTTCTCTATTGAGGTTTCTCTTGCTGCTGTTGACTTAAACACATGGTCGAGCTTGTTTTCTCACTCCGTGCCTTCCTCCCACTCTGCTTCCATCTTCCCCTCCCTCTTCTTTCTCTCTCTCCAGCTCACTCTTGTTTGTCCCTATAGCTAGCGTTTGTTTACACATCTATTTCTCCCTCTAGGTTGACCGACAGTCCACTCCTTCAAAAATGATTTCCCCTATATATCCCTCCCTCCCTCCTCCTGCCGCTTCTCTTCATCTCCTCAGGGTGGCTGTTTGCTCCCTTCCTTTATCAACAGCTTTCCCTCCATCCCTCCTCGAGTCATTCCTCCACCCACCCCTCTCTCGCTTTTCTCCCTCCCTCTTAACCACTCCTCAATTGCTCTTGTTTTGTACAAATGATAAGGCGGCGGGAGGAAGGGTCTCTGGTCACAGCCGCGATAATTGACTCTTTACGGCTCAGTTTTGTGTGGCTCTGGTTCAGTCTGGCTTAGCAGCCTCACTACCAGAGCGAAGGTCTGTCATTATCCATACAGGTAGACTTTCAAAGAAGTAACATGTTAGCATAAATGAACAGATGGATGCTCTTTGATTCTGTTTTGTACAGGCAAATCATGCTTCAAGCTTTGATTTAGCCGATTCAGTTCAACATGGAAGCACATACTGTGCACTGTAGTTGTTTTATGCCATAATATTTCATTTTGTAATACCATTTTGCTAATACGCAGACAGTACCACCAAACTCTTCAGTTCCTCTCACCTCTACAGAGCCTTTCAGCCCCTTATAGCTCATTGTTTTGGTTTAAAAACTTGTTCACTCAGCAAAAAAGCTGTGATATACCAATTGTACATGACCTTCACAGCCCTAAATCAAGTTAGCAACTCACTGGTGGACATTTAGCAGCTCCAATCAAGGAAAAGCTTGATTGGCTTCAGTTACAGATGGCTGAGAGGACTACTCTGTTTTTAGAATATCTTTCATGTACATACAAATAGAAATAATGCTGTACAATGGGTCAACCAAACTGACAATTGAAAGGAAAGAAACTACTGTATGGTATCAGCTCTGCTCAGCTCATCTCACTTTTGATACCAAGTCCTTCTCTTTATTTTGTCTTCCACTGCAGATAGGATCGTCTTAATGTAGGCCGCACCATGTAACTGCAGTGATATAACCTTCAACATTACAATTGCCTTTCACAGGCAAAAAAGTGGAATGTGTGCATTATGACAGTTTTAGATTTGTAGGCTGACGTTTTTAATGTGCTATACACAACTTTGTGTATCAACGTTTATGAATCCACTCTATCCGAGTATGGCTGATAACCAAGAGGATTCTCAGACCTAGTCTAGCCATGGGGATATCTTCTTACCAGCTGTTATGATATCAACACGCAATAGTGTAGACAGAGAAGACCAGACTAATATGTAATTTAAAATATTACCAAAAAAGATAAGACAGGCTTGACTTTCCGTCAGCTAAAACTTGACTAAAAATCAGTATTGACAGGGAGGTTGACAGGGCTGAGACTAAGTAAAAGAAATAGCTGAAAAAATAAACAGGAAGACAGCCGATCGGGCGATAGACGGGTGGAATTCGCAAAACTCCAAAGCCGATGCTAGCAAGTCGAGTGTAGCGCTGCTTCGGTAGACTAACGCTATTGATTTCAGTGCTGCAGACACACAGCAGACTTGCTTACTGGAACAGGTGTGACTTGACAAGCTGATCAATATTTTTCAATACGAGTCTTCTGAGAGCATCTCCAGCCACAGCAAATGTGCTGGCTTCCCACCTAAGAGCTGTACACCAGGAAACACTGAGCTATAAAGATTATTGACATTATATATAAGCTCTCAGCATCTTTCAGTCTACACACACTACATGCATACTCACACCTACAGGCAAAAACTGCACCTCATAGCCCTTTTGTTCTGTCTTCAACTGTACACCTCTCTCTCCCTCTGTCTGTCTCTCTCCCTGTCCATCTGTTCTGCTGAGTCGTGCGATCAGGAGAGGGTCTATACATCACCTCTCCACCTCCCTCGGGACAACGCAGTGGAGGAGGGGAGAAAAGGAATGGGGGAGAGATGGACCTCTCTCTCTCTCTCTCTCTCTTTCTCTCTCTCTCTCTCTCTCTCTCTTACACACACCAGCAGCAGCTGTTAGCAATGACAGCAAATTGTTTTCCCTGCGCCTATTTGTGGTACACTACTGATTGGAGGGTCCTTTCTCTCTTGTGTTTGTGTGCAAGCAGTCACATCCATTTGTGTGTTTTGGTGTGTGTCTATGTGTGTATGTGTGAGTTGGATTAGCGTTTTAGCTGCATTAGGAGGAGACTGAGACCAACACTTAGTTTAATGGAATTTCCATTTTCTACTTTTTGAGAACGCGTTGTTATCCGACGACGGATCGACACACACTCGAGAGTCGCATAGACGAAGAGACAGAAAGAGAAAGTGAGAGACAAGGAAAGCAATAGAGAGGAACAGAGTGTGTGATTGATGGAGGGAGGGGTATCACCAAAACAAGCGGAGAGAAAGAGACAAACGGAGTGAAATAGAGAGAATTTGGAGAAAGACACAGTAATGCACCGAACGTGGGAGGGAGGGAGGCAGACAGAGAGAGAGATGAGTAGAATGCAATAATGTGATAAAGCAGCTGAGGAATGGAGGTTTTTCTACACTCTGACGCTTTTAGTCCCATTTCTACTTTTTACGGCAGATTTCATCATATTACCAAAGGCCATTTTGGCTCTATTGTGGATAATAGGCTGCTGTGGAATTATTGCAGATGCTGCCTTAGATAATGGTCACTCTCTCTTTCTCTCTGCGTATCCATATTTCTCTCCCTCGCTCTGTCTCCCCTGCATTAGAGAGGGAGAGGTAAGGCAGAGGAGGTAAAGGAGGAGAGATTAATGGCATACAAAGATGGGCAGAGTCGGGGGCGATGGAGATAGCTGGAGGTGCAGCGCGGAGAAAGGCGGCTAAATGTGTAAGACAAAAGGTAGTAAGGACAGGTTGTGCACTGTAGATAGCGCTTGCGTGCGTGCTCGGACTGATTTGTGAATGTTTCCTTCTAATACAATAAGTGGGCAAGAAAATTGGATTTATTCATCATTATGTCCCTTCTCCAGAGCGAATAAACCAGCCAGGATGCTGCAGCAGATCTATTCCTGAGGGCCTACAGTGTGTTTAAATAACAACTACAGGTCACTGGTGAAATGTCTTCTTGGGGCTGATCAGAAAGGTGCATATATATATATACACACAGTATACAGTGTACTATGGACATTCTCGCTAGAGTATGGGAGGATAGAGGGAAAGGTGGGGGGGTGGAGAAATCAAGATGGAGGTAGGGTGAAGAGGATGGAAGCGGAAGGGAGTCGGATGATGTGAAGAGAGGGGGAGGGAAAAGGAGGAGAGGAAAAAGCGCCCGAAGAAACGTAGGAAGAGTAAAAGATGGAGTGACTGTGAGGAGGAATGGCAGGGGGGTGGAGGGAAGGGAAGGGGGGAGCCTATTGCCCCGAGACTACGGCACTCCCTCTCCAGAGAGAGAGGGAGGGAGTGTAGAGGAGGAGAAGGCATAATGAGGGGGCTATGACAGAGGCAGAGATAGATTTAGAGAGGTAGATGGAGGGTGAGACAAAGAGAGGTGGAGGTTGTATGGCCGCTTGGTAAAGAAGGAGTGAAAGAAAACAGGAGCAGAGGGCGGACAAAATAAGGAGGGAGGGGTGAAGACGAAAAGAGCAGAATGATAGCCGCTGAGGCAGGGACGTTAAATGAGCTACAGCGAGAATAAAGATGGATGAGTGTGGATGTAGAAAAACAAATGTGAAAACAGGTAGAAAAACAAATGAAAGCTGGGGTGAAGTAAGGAGGAGGAGAGAGGCAGGAGAGGAAAGGAAGGATCAGCCCTTGGGTGAACAAAGAAGGAAGGAATAAATGGAAGATGGATGGAGTCGAAGGGTGGACAGAGAACAAGGGAGGAAGGGTGGCGTGGGGCAGAGGAGTGGCTAGATGAAGGGATGTGAAAAGAGAAAATATAAAGGAGGGATTAGAGAAAAATCGAGATGAATGAGAGAATGGTGGAAAAGGAGAGAGTGAATGAGATGGAGGGAGAGCAGAAAGAAAGGAAGACAGGATGAGAGCGTGTGGTGAGACAGTGAAAGGAGGAGGAGGTTATTAAGAGAGATGGAGGATGGCGGGACGGATAAAAGGCGCTGTCATGACGAGAGAGAAGAGATGGGAGGATGGACAGATGTGTGGAACGTATCTTTACCAACGTTAAGAGGCGTGTTATAGCACTGATCGCAGCTGTGAATAATTCAAACCCTCTGGTTGGGAATTCTCTCTGGGAAGAACCTGAGTGTGATCACCTCACACACACACACACTCGCACACAACAGGACACACTCACCTCAGTGTTTGATTTCCTCTCGCTCTCTGTTTATTGCTACCTCTAGCTACAGGCTTTGTATATTACCCTCAATACACATATATGTGCGCACGTACGCACAGGAGTAATAAAGGAGGTTACGATATGAAAGCGCACAGAACAAGAGAGGGTGACAGAGGGAGAGAAAGAGAAGAGAAAGAGCAGTCCACCTGCTGCGGCTCTAAGTTGTCACTCAGATGTACCATTCTCAGCCGCCATGATTGGATTATATAGAAACACATCAATCTCTCCCTCCATCACACACACGCTATTCTCCCGTTTTCAAATACACACATTTCCATCCCTCACTCACACACTCTCTCAGACGTGGCCTCTCTCTCCCGCGTGCGCACGTGTGTCTTTAAGGTCTCCATGGCGACCGTTTCCAGGGTGATTTACTATAGCACCTGGTCCCTCTCAGGGTGGTACACTCGTCTGCTCGCCACAATCACTCCCCGGCCACCAATGATCTCATCCCTTTGCTCCGCTCACACTCCTCCTCGCTTGTTGTCATGAACATGATTTACTCCTGTCTTCTGTCATATTCTACTGTCTCAACCACCGCACTGACAGCCTTCACAACTTATGTGGAGCTCAGAGCAAAGCAGCCCCTCAGAACCGCGGCTAGACTGCTACCAAGTGAAAAATAAGGATTCAACTTGTTTATTAATTATTAATTGATTGGTGGATAGCACTTTTGCCTCACAGAAAGAGGGTCCGTCTTGCAGCTCTTCTGTGTGGAGGTCTTTCCAGGTCCTCCTGCTTCTCCCACAGTCCAAAGACCTGCAGTTGAGGTTTAATTGGTGAGTCTTAATTGCCCGTAGAAGTGAATGAGAGTGTAAATGGTTTTCTGTTTATATGTGTCAGCCCTGTGCACCCTGTCTAGTCTGGCGACCTGTCCAGGGTGTACCCCGCGACTCAGCTAGGATTGGGAAGCCATGAAGGATAATGAATGAATGAAAGAAAAATAATTTTCAATTTTAGATCCTCTTATGAGTCCAAACTATAGCCAACATCATCAAAAACATGCACATGCCTGTAGGCAACGGAAGTGGCGTTTTGCACCAACAGACAATTTAACAAGCTGTAAACACTGACTGAAAACTGCTACCAGCATGAAAATGTCTGGTTGTTGTCTGCTCTGTTGTCGATATTACATATTAGTTATAGTTCTACAGAAATCCAACAGGATCTCGAACCTATGGCTGCAAGATAATAAACATTGACAACCACTAGACTGAAGATATGATCAAAAAGAATTCATGTTTGCATGACAACTTTATTTTGAGCTCTGAGCTAATACCTACCCTGCTATATCGGTACACTCCCCTGTTCAGGAGCAGACTTCTGATTGGTTCATTATAAATCAGGCCTCCTTGTGTCCCTCTTTCAATGGAATCATATCATGATGAAATCATACTGAGATATGGTGATATATAATCACATATATAACTGGTATATACCCCAGTGAAATGTCTGTAAAGTTCTGACAGTATGTATGTAAAAATCTTCTCCGGCAGGCCGAGTGGTATGAGGTATAATTGCCTGAAAAGCTTTTGCACTCCGCCATACCACCATTACCATTTCATGTGCACACATTTACTGTAATCACTGTTTACAAACTGTAAAATGGTCTCCTGAATAAGGTTACTACTATTTCAATGCAGTGGTGCTTTGAGCTAGATGCTAACATCAGCATGATAACATGCTCTCAACAGCAGAGCAGAAGCAGCATATAATGCCCACCATGTTCACCATCTTCGTTTTGAGTGTTACCATAATAACACTTGCTAAATAGCACTAAATGCAAAGGAATGAGAAGTATTTACTTTTAAAAATGTATTTATAATCAAGGGAAAAACATGGCAAATGGGTTTTGTGTCATTAGTCCATTGAGTGAATATATATTGCAAGCTGTATCCTTAACTATGAAGACAAACATGGATAAATAGTTTTTTGTCATTTAAGGAATGTCACGCTAGATGACTGCAAACAAGCATGAAGTGACATTCCAGGCTGTGTGCAGTCTGTGGGTGGCATCCTGTGTGTGTAGAGAAATACCTTGGTTAAGCACAGTGTCTCCAAACAGCATTCATGCTGCAGGGATTCATTTACTTAAATTGATCCACTCCTGCATGCCGTCATGCATTTCACAGCATCCCTGCACGGCAACATGTTGGTTCAGTTATGGTTAGAGGATGATCCCAGAAAACCTGTTAACCCAGTGCTTTGTTTTTCACCGTGTGAGGGGAGTTTAGCCATATGTAAGGGGATGTGAGTATTTAACTTTGACATTGCCCCTTAAATATGTGTGTTTGCGTGTGTGCAAGCATGTGTGAGTGTGTACAGCTTCCAAAGATTCAGAAATAGGCCAGTTAGGGTTTAGAGCAGAGAGATGTTAAGAGATTAAACAGACCTCTGTGGGGAGCAAGACTCCTCTCCAGCAGTTTAAATATAACTCTCTTCAGGGACAAACTGAGTAAGTGTGTGTGAGTGTGTTTGAGGGGGCGGGGTTAGAATAGGTGGGCGGATGTGTTCTTCACAACTGGTGGCTAAGAATCAAACCACTGGCTTCTTCTACCTA
>CAFUXE010000710.1:1175415-1187843 GCA_903364295.1 Serranus cabrilla
ATAAAGCTACTGCATGCACTCATCTACCTTAGTTTAACACAAAGATTGGAAACATGGAAATGGCTAGTCTGGCTAGCACGAGAGGCTAACATGTTATATCCATAGACTGTATAAAAGGGGTGGACTTCGCCCCTGGGCTACCATTTTAAACCTTTGGGCCATCACCATCTTGAGTTGTTTTCTTTTGGAGAAATGACCATATTTGAACAAGAAGTTAAACTGAGGGGAGGAGCTACGCTAAATGCTAAGTTACCAGCTAGCACTAGCACTACCTGGCTGGCTTTGTTAGCAAGGTGCATCTAAAATCAACATTAACAACAGCAAAACTTATTACAGCTGACTTTTTAGAATGTCTTTTAGTACAAGCGAACACTGATCAAGAACTTTCAGTCAACCAAAATGTGACAAACTGAAAGGATTAAAAAAAAAAACGGACAACACACAAAATAAATTCACAGCTATTTAAATGAATGCAGAGCCCTAGATACACACTATTACGCTTATATCCTGATTGACAGGTTGCCGTAGTAGCAACTCATAAGTTAGCTTCACCCTGAAGCATGCCATGCTTTATCATCTGTTTCACTCTAAATAGGACCATCATTCTTAAAGTTAGCATAATGCTGTAAGACTTGAAAGTAGCTATTGCCATAGCCATTCAATTGGACTTCTTTTTTTTTTTTTTTGCAACAAGTGGAGTCGCCTCCTCCTGGCCATTAGAAAGAATGCAGGTTTACAGTCTCTATGGTGTTTGAGACCCAGAGGTTGCTGCTTGGTTATACCTCAATTGTTTAATCCATAGCCCAAATCTGTCAAAATCGAAGAGTCAGCTGGGAGCAGTTGCCAGGCAACCAGTGAAGACAGGAAGTTGTAGATGTAACAAAGTAAAACCTGTTAATGAGGAGTTTTAGAGGTGCCGGTTTGGTGGATTTTGTGTTTGTGTTGTGTTTGTTGAGATGTAGATGAATATGACAGCGGTATCAATCGTCATACCCAAAACTTGGCAGGAAATAAAATCAGCATATTGTATATCCCAAAATGTTGCTCAACAGTCCAACTGACCAGCTGCCCTCTCCTCTCATTTCTGTTTTTTCAGGAACAAGGTGTGGTGGGAATGTCACGACCACCAGGTGCCATCCCACCTCCTCACCCTGCTGGGGGCGTGGCTTCAGGGGTGGGGCCCAACCAGGGGTCAGGACCACCTCCGGGCTACGTGGGCAACCAGCAGCAGGCAGCCATGATGAAGCAGATGATGGCGATGGAGCAGGAGAAGAGGGTGCAGATGCAAATGATGGAGCAGCAGAAGCAGCAGCTCTTTAGAGAGCAAAGACAACAGCAGCAGCAGCAGCTACTGGCCGAGCAGGTGAGTGTGCTCATAGGATAATGTGAGTGTGATGATGTGGTGATAAAACAAAATGGATAGGCCTGTGTAATTCATTTATCATGCATTAAACTCTAATTTAGTTTGCTCATACACTCCTGTATATGTGCCTGTGTCTGCAGCGCTAACAAGAGCGGCTCATCCTCTCTTCTTCCTTACTGTTGTCTGGTTGCATGTATAATTACCCTCAACCAGCCCCCTCTTCACTACTTCCTTTTCATCTTTTCAATGTGTGTGTGTGCATGTGTATGTGTGTGTTTTTTGCCACATGCCGCCTGCTGTGATAATGTGGTGTTTTCTTTTTATTTCTCTCTCTGTGAGGGAATCAAGTGTTAAAGAGTTCTGAACTCTGAAGTCACCACCCACTATGTTGGTTTTAATTGGATCTGCAAAAACATACACAGACACACAAATATAGGTGTCTGAAAGGAGACACGTCCTGCTGGGGTTTAGTGTATGTTGTTAAATGAATATCGTACCTTCATTTAAATGAGCAACACCTTGTGCTTTCCAGACACACATTCAATGGCTGCTTTTATGCTGCAAGGACCCAGACTATTATGTTTTTTCCATTCAATTTACTATACCTGCTCCACTGCTATGGCTGGGATAGAGCATCAGGGCCGCCTTTGGTTTCCTATTAAACATCCATCAGTTGTGTTATTATTTGTATAGAAGAGCATCATGCAGATACTGTAGACCAAATTAACCTCTGCTTATCTGTTCATACTACTACACCAAACAGCTGTCTCACCTCTGCTTCACCAAACATCTGTCTCACCTCTGCTTCACCAAACATCTGTCTCACCTCTGCTACACCAAACATCTGTCTCACCTCTGCTACATCAAACTTATGTCTCTACCATATCAAAAATTATCTTACTTGCTGCTCTACCAAAACATCTGCTCTACCCCAATTCTGTTTTTTGTACTTCGACATTTATAGTAAAAAAAATAAAAATAATAATAATACAAAAGTAACTTTTTTGATCAGCTATCAAAATTACTCTGACAATGTACAGGAAGTTTACCACATTCATGACACAATATTAAGGTGCAAAAAAAGAAATCAGGCAGCCATGTTTCCCCAATAAAGGCCTTTGTGACCAAAAGGATGGCTTAATTGTTACATAATTGCTTTTGGGCTGAGACGTCAGTGTGCATAACAATATATAAATCTTTAATTAAAAACACTGAATGCTGATCTGTTTGGTGTGTGTGTTGATTCTGTGTGACCCCTTTTCTTGTCTGTACACCATAATGATACCAAATGCTGAATTCATATGAAAGCATGTAATACATTTCTAACATACACTTTTTATAATTGTGTGTGTGTGTGTCTCTGTGTGTGTAGCTCCAACAGCAGCAGCATCTCCCCAGACAGATGGGCCAAGGCCAGAGAAATCCATACCCTCAAGTCAATCAGTACCAAGGTGAGACAATCACGTGCATCCATTTCATCTGTGCAACAAAGCACACAAGTTGTACAAAAACATAAGAATGGCAAAACTCCATACCTAGTTTTTCTGATAAAGAAGCCAAGACGTGACCTAAATTCTTCATTATTTCTTCGATGACCACATTAGTAAATGGAGTGTACCCGTTTCTGTTTCTTTGCAGAGCAGCCTGATTGTTTCCCAAAAAAAGCCTTACAATCGCACATGCACAATTGGTCTGCAATAAGTATGGTATACATGGTAGAGAGCCAAGACATTTAGACATTTAACTGATTTAACAGTTCACTCTCTGACATATTCAGACAGACACACAAACACATAAATACATGTATGCAAACAGCAGCGCTGACTGAGCATCACCCTGAAACCAAACCTCGTCCTCTCTGTCTGTCAGATATATCAGTTGGCACTCAGATGCTCTTCAGCCTCTTTCTCTCTCTTCGCTCTCTCTCACTCGCTCTCTCAGAAAAAAAAATATAGAATATTCCGGCTCTGCCTGTTACCACGGCAACTTGTCTGTCCTGGATCCCCCAGAGTTCCGGTGAAGTCAGAGAGATGGATGAGAGGAGGGAAGTGTGGGAGAGGGGGGAGAGACGAGGGAGGCTGGCAACAAGAGGAATAGGTAGATGGTCTGGTAGGTAGAAGGAGAGGTTGGAAAGAGAAAGAAAGAGAGAGGAGAGGGAAATGAGTGGGTGAGAGGATGATGGAGAGATGAAGAAAAATACAGAGAAAGAGGAGGAGAGTCAAGTCGAAAGCCATTTATAGCCATCAGAGAGTCTGTCTGCTAGTCTAGGAGATAATATAGAGAGGAAGAGGGGGCTTCAGTGTGAAACTCTGGCCTAGAAATACATCTGTTAGCTCAGCTATCCTGCAGCTATCAGTGGTTAGAAAGCAATGATTGCACTAGTATGCTAGTCTCTGTACTTGTACATGAAGTGATATTTGGAGAAGATGTGGCTATTGTGTCATGTTACATTACCTCCAGCTCTCCTCACTCCCTACTTACTTACGAGTCTGGAGTGTGTGATCCTCTTCGTTCTGACTCCTCTGCTACAGTTCCAGTCCAAGCTGTGAGGTGAGGGATTATTGGAATGATGTCAAAAGTGGGTTTATTAGAGGATTTAGAGCCATTTTCACGCTAGCAGACCTCCTCAGCTACCAAGGTTCTGATAGGAGAAAGTAGGGAAGTGAGGTGCTGGGGCTTTAGTGTGCTGAGTTCTATTTTAGCGTGTTCGGATTTGAACCAAATTGGGAGGGAAGCATTCGTTTCCAGAGTAAACACGTTGTCACGGAACATAAATCTTTGGCTCAGCACTGACTTATTCAATTGGTCTTACGTTCCATTCAGTGATTTAAGTGGATCTATAGCATATAGGCTCGTCCAGCTCCTTGTGGTTCCTGTCTCTATACACGTCTCTGATCCTTTCCTCACTCTATTGTCTCAAATTTAACTCCTCTGATTCTTCTCTCTTAGGTCCTCCTCAGGATCTGGCATCCAGAAGTCAGGCTCTCCAGAGCATTCGGGCTGCCCGTCTCCTCCAACAGCAACAGCAGAACCAGCAGCAAATGGTCCAGATGAGTTCTGTTCAGGGCCAGGGGGGCTCCGTGGGACCTCAAACTGACATGGGCTTACCATACGGCAACCAGGGGTCCAACCAGGGTTCCTTGTACGGGCTCAACCCCTCCATGAGCCAAATGATCCACCAGCAGCAGCACCAGAGCCAAAGTGTCCAAGCCTCCATGGGTCTTCCACCGCAGCACAACCCCGCCGGAGGGCCACCCCGGCAGGCAGGTGCAGGTCCTGGGGTCGGAGGTATGCCTGCAGGCCCCGGAGGTGGTGGAGCTGGAGGGTATGGAGGACAGGGGATGTTAATGAACTCCATGACCCAGCAGCCCCTCAAAGGCCCTCCCAATGCCAAAGCCCAAGCACAGAGACTGCAAAGCATGCTGGGAGCAGGAGGAGGGGGCGGGGGAATGGCGGCGGGTGGCTGGCCGCAGCAGCAAGGACAGAGTCTGCAGGCCATGGGGGGAGCAGTTGGAAGGACTACAGGAGGAGGGGGAGGAGAGATGGTGGGGTTCAGCTCGACCCAGGGTTACGGGATGCAGCCGGGTCAACCCCCGCGCATGGCCAAGCAACACTTTCAGGGTCCGGGCCAGGGGATGGGCCAGGGAATGGACCCCAGAGTAGGCAACCCAGCGGCGGGTATGGGTGGCCCAATGATGGGCCCTCACATGGGCGGTCAGCCCAGGACCAACCAGCCCCGGCCCATGGTCATGAACCAAGGGATGAACCAGGGGGTGATGGGCCAGGGGATGAGTGGGATGGGGGGGTTCGGGCCGGGCCCTGGGGGGCCTGGAATTGGGGCAGGGGGAGGAGGAGGTGGACCCTACGGACCAGGGGGAGTCGGGGTTGGAGGTCAGCCACCGGGCTACCAGAGGACAGCCAATCAGGACATGTCATCCTATGGATATGGGGGCGGGCCCTCAGGGGGAGGAGCCTTCGGATTGGGCGACGGCTCAGGGGCGGAGCTGGACTCAAGCGATGGTTGGATGGAGGAGTTTTTCCCGAGTCAATAGCAAACGGGGAAACTGGAGATGAGTTTTTACTGGATGAACTAAACATTTAAGTAGGACAAACGTTAAAACGTGAGAAACGTAAAACAAAAAGGATGACATGATGGACTGGCATGTTTTTCTTTTGTAAAACATGAGCAAGGTTATAAATGAGTTCTTGTGTTATGTTTTGTGTGTGTGAGTGTGTGTGTGTGTGTGTGTGTGAGATGGAGAGAGCGATCATTTTGTCTCGTGCATATTAATGAAAAACCAATATAGAGATTAAGAGGTGTGTTTCATTAGTTTCCCTTTTTTCTCCACGGAATGATATTTTCTCATGTTCCAGTGTTTGAAAGCGAGCCCCGTTTACACAGCAGCGCTTTGAGCCCGAGCTTCAGCAGGGGCTGATTGAACACCGCAGACTGATGAAGGGGAAGGAAGACTTGTTCTCAAGACAGCAATTTATTTGTGTTTGTGTGTTTGTGCCACCCAGCTCAGTGCTTCAGATCTCTCAACTATGTGAGGAGCTGAAGGGAGTAGAAAGCACTCTCAGCGCTCCCATTTCCTCTCTCAGATTTGAGCCCCCCCATATACACATACACACACATACACACGCACACAAATCTGTCGCCTTCTCGCTCTTTCACTTTGTTCTCTTCACTTGATCTCTCTCTCTCCCTCTCTCCCTCTCCCACTCTCTCATCCTGCCTCCCTCTCTCCTCCCGTCTTTCCCACCCTCTCTCCAGAGACTCGTTCCTCGCTCTCGACACTCCTTTCTCTGTTTAAATTGTGAACATCACAACAGAACAAATGATGTTCCTCTATTGTGCCACACAAGCGCACTCTGCCCTCTAGTGCTTTTGCTAGGCAACCGACCTGGGTGGCGTTTTTCGGGGGGTTTCATTTCCTGTGCGTGGCTGTGGATGACGGGTATGCATGCAGAGGAAGACAAAGAGAGAAAGAGGGAGAGAATAGGCAGCTAAAGCAAGCACTTGGACTCAAACGCTCATGCACACACATAAACAAACCAACAAACAGACAAAACGAGCATCAGCCTGGGAGGATGAGCGGATGTGTGAGAGGCAGCTAACGGAGCTAATATTACATTAAACCCTCTGCCTGTGTGACACAAACCACATCACATGTATGAGGCTGACACAAAAACGCTGGGCACTGAATGTATTCAAGCACCACAAGTGACTTCTTCTTTTTAAGGAAAAAAAAAAAGCTAATTGAAAGCCCACCCACATGTTTTGTTTGTTGCTGTGTTTTATCTCTAACAATGATGCTGGTTGTGTCTTTGTTGATTAAAAGTATACAAAAAAAAAAGAAAAAGGAAAAAAAGTTAGCCTTCTTTTAGTTTGTGTTGTCTTTTGAAAATCTGTTTGTCCTCCCGTCGCAGCACAGCCTTCCCTTCCATTGTGACACAGCTGGTTGTCAATCACCGTAGCCCTGCTTTACATCGTGGCTTCTCTTGTACCGCAGCTATAAGACGCCCTCGCTCCAAACTAGAACGTAACTGTGCTATACTGTAACACTACTGTGAAGAAATACAAGTTGTCCCCTTCCAGCGCTTTACTAGGAAAATGAACCACTGCTCAGCCTTGAGTTTGTTTTATATACTGTAGAGAAACTTCAGCTGATTGGGCTTGAAGGGTGACAACGGTTAGCGCTAGTTAGCTTCAAAACAATCAGTGCTCCCACTGAAGTCAGTGTCTCCCCTTCTCTAAGCTTACAACCCCAGTAACAAAAAAGTTGGGATGCTGTCTCAAACGTAAATAAAACAGAATGATCATTTGCTGATCCTTTTTGTCATGTATCAATTGAAAACTTGTCAAGACAATATATTTCATGTTCAAACTGATCAACTTTATTCTCAACATACTCTTATTCAGAATTTCATGCCTGCGACACGTTCTAAAAAAGTTGGGACAGGGGCATCATGTTTACCCCTGTGTTACATCACTCTGCAAGTGTTGAAGGTTTGAAAGTGAAATTCTTTCCCATTCTTGCTTGATGTACGACTTTTTCAACAGTCCGGGGTCTCCGTTGGAGTATTTTGTGCTTCATAATGCATTCAACATTTTCAATGGAAGACAAGTCTGGACTGCAGGCAGGCCAGTCTAGTTCCTGCACTCTTTTCCTTCATGGCCATGCTGCTGCAGAATGTGGCTTGGTCTTGTCTTGCTGAAAATCTGCCTTCACAGATGTGACCATTGCCCATGATGCCATGGGCACTAAACTGTGTTTACCAACAACAGTTTCCCAAAGTGTTCCTGTTTCAAACACGTGTTTTTTGAGCGTTCACATTTTCCAGTCCTGTGTTCCCCCTGGCCCCAACTTTTTTGTAAGCTGGTGCAGGCATCAGATTGTCTACATTTATCAGTTTGAAGATATTGTATTTGTACAGTTTTACAATTGAATATGTATCCAAAAAGGAGTTAGCAAATGGTTGCACTCTGTTTTATTTACGTTTTAGTCAGTGTCACAACTTTTTTTGGATTGGGGGTTGTACTAAAATAAGCTGCAGGCTTTACTCCAGGCCTCATGGCCTTCATTCATCAACAAGCTGTCCACTCATTTGCCCTAATGGTTGAGTAATAAATATGTGTCGAATAGGTTTTAATACAGTAGTCAATAAGATATAACACTTTACTTCTCTAACTGTTTTGTAATCTCGGTTAAAAGATGAATGAAAGCGTGTTTGTACTTGCATTACTTTGTATTTAGCTCATCAGAGTGAAAGTTTGGAGGATGATGCTGTAATCAACAAACCAAAAAGCCTTCTTCTCTGTAAACTAACTCCTTGCCATCAACGCATTTGTTCTCATGGTTGTTGATGTTGTATAATCCAACCCTTTAAATACAAACTTTAACCACCACCACCACGCGCCCATCGTCCTGTAAGCGTTGCTGCATCTGGTAGCACGCACGAAAGAGGTTCTGTACTTTGATTTTGTCATGATTGGGGAGCAGAAGTCCTCCGTCTCACTGTGTGGAGTCTGAGGGTCGACGTCAGGCAGATGTTTAGGGTTCCCCAGTTTTATCAGGGGGAGATGGTGAAACAAATAAAAACTCCGTGTCAAGATAAACTCTTGGTTTGTTTGAGCCTTCCTTGTGCAGGAAATGAAGTGGAGTGTAACCGCGTCTCTGGCTTCACTGCTCATGCTTCCGAAACTTTGATGCCGCTCCAGTACTGGAGGCAGGCTCAAATCAAATGTCAGTGTCAGAGCAGTGAAATGGAGGCGGTGTGTAGGAAAACACCTGAGGTCTACCTCTCCAACACGGAGGCAGGAAGGTAGAGAAATACTTCTGGGTCAGTGTTAAGGTCACAGCCTTTGTGACCTTTTTGTCTTCTTAAAAGAAAGGGTTCATGATATTGAAATGTTTGAAATCCCTTCAGGAAGAGAAAGGAAGCTTCCTCCAAATATCATTATGTACCGGGACCAAGTCTGTAGACAACATTTTAACAAAAACTGTTGTTGTTGATGTTCTTTGTTTTATTTTATTTGTTTTTTTTTACTGGTGCTGACATATATGTGATTATGAGAAAAAGTATATAAAAGATAATGGCTATTTGTAAATATGTTTTTACAGGTTTAAATACATCAGATAATACAGTCTCTACTCTGTAAAGAATTTACTGTTTGTTGGAAAATAGAGAAGTATTTTTATTTTGAAGTTTTTTGGTTTCACGTTTAACCCATCTGAGCTATGCCATTGCACTTCAGACAATGTCTTACTACTAATTTGTATTGTAAACCTCCTCTTTTTTGGAATTTTTTTCATTTGTTTTTTTCTAGTTTGAGATTTGACTCTGTTCTTAAGCAGTGCTTATTTCTTTTTATCCTGTACAGAATTCTGAAATGTTAACAAAAGAGAATTACAAAAGACTTTTTTTGTTTGTTTTTCAAAAAGATACAATAAAGAGAGAATGTTCTCGCTGATCATATTAAATCAAAGTTTCTGATGTTCATTGGATTCATGTTAGTGCAGGAATTAGACCACACCTGTGGAAATGTAGTAACAGGTTATGAAAAATAAAACAAAAAATAACTGAATACACACATGATATACATAAAACATTCAGTAAGCAAACACCAGTTAGCTAGCTATTCTACTTGAACGTTTATAGTTTAGATTAACATTATAAGAAAACACATTAAATCATCAGCATGTCAAGGATGACACAATAGAGGCTAACATTTATTAAATTGTGGTTCATAAAAAAGAAGAGATGAGCACTTGAAGATGAAGATAATGTTAAAAGCTAAGCACGTAGTGTTGCTAGCTAGATACCTGTTAGCCTACTAGCTAGAATGTTTTAGCTACTGTCAAAGAGTTACAGACTACAGCACAATTTGTACATGTTTAAAATAATACGTGTTTGGGAAGTACTGAGTTCTGGAATATGAAGGAATACTGGAAAACACAGTGATGAAAAGGAAATGGTAGATACTAGATTGTACCCACTAAACTTTAGTTGCCCTACATAAAACACTGCAAAGGCATCACCACTTGAGTTAGCATAAGGGTTAAAGTTAGTGTTGTCATTTGGTGGATGCACTCTAGTATCTACCAAAGACTGGTGAAAATAGGGAAGAGGCGTCGGATCGATTGTTTTGTGGTCCATTTCTGAGCTCCGTACACCACGACATGTCTGCGAATACACAACAACATCAATATTACCCGGTTAGCTGACAGGCAAGTCATTTCATTTTATTTCAGGGTCGCAAGACTGACGGAGACAAATGCACACACATTCATGTAGCGCCTAAAACCAGACTGACTAACTGCTGTAGTAATGTTGTGTCTTACAGAGCTGATTTGCATAATTAGACTTGCATATGCTAAAGAGCATAGCCTTAATTCTGTCTCGCAGTAATAGCGACGATGAATCACGGGCTCCCTGTTGGTGTCAGCAGGCAGACAGACAGACAGACAGACAAATAGACCACACGTAGGGCTAAGACCTTTCTCTTGTAATTCATCTTTTCCGCCCCTTTCAAACTCACTCCTCCTCATCCTCTGTCAGCCACGCCCCTTCTCTTCATCTCTCCTCTTCATCATGGACACCCTCCTCTTCCTCCTCACATTCCTGCTACATCCTTCCTTTCCCCTCTACCTAGCTGCATCGTTTCTCCTCGACTCTCTGCACCCCACCCACCAACACCGCACACAAGCGCACACACACACTCAAATACACAAACACATCCACCACACTCCTGCTTCCTATTTGACATTGATAAATGGAGACTAACAGAGATGACAACATCATTACTCATGTTCAGTAGCGACACCACCTAGGACAGAGAAAAACGAGAGGAAGAGGGAGGATGAAGGACAGGACAGGAGGAAGATGGGGAGTGAAGGGGTGGAGGTGGGAGGGGGGAGGCTGCGGTTGGGGGTGTTTGCTACAATCCACCCCCAAGCACACACCTCAACATCTCCAGAGAGCACGATGTTGAGGTGTTCATTACTGGTGTGGAAAAGTAGAGCAACTGTTGATAGTACCCACAGCCTGGGAGATTGAAACTTATAGGTTTCCTACACAAATCCAATCAGACTGAACAGCTGCAGGGCTGTAAGAAACAACTGTTTTATTTTTCACAAGCTCTGCTGCTGCTTTCAGTTAACCATTTGTCAGAAATAATGATAAATTCTATAGCACATTATCCCAGTTTTAAGGAACTTCTTCCAATGGACACAAATACACACAATGTGTTTTATAAATTGTATATATTTATTTATCCGTTACAAAAATTTAACACTGCTTCACATTTTAGAGGTTAAGACTATCATATACTTGATCATTTTACTAGATAAATTGCTGAAATGACCACTTTTCAAAACAAAGAAATCTTTAGAAAAAATGTAAATTGTGTCTCTTGAGGAAAAAGTCACAAAAGTCAAAGGGCTTCAACCTCCAAAAAACAGAAATGTCTTTACTAAATTTCATGTTAATCCATTCCATAGTTGTTGGTATTTTAGTCTAAAGTGGTAAACCCACTTTCAAGACTGTCCTCCCCCCAAAAAACAGCCTCAGAGGTCATTTTTACAGTAGACCTATACCGTAAGTCGTTTGGACACACCTTCTTATTCAGTGGTTTTTCTTTATTTTTATGATATTTTCTACATTGTAGATTGATATTAAAGGCCTGAACACTTTGAAGGAATATATATGGAGTTATGGTTGGTTGGTTGCATCAAACAAACAAAAGTAATGGCGTCACAGATTCTTTAAACCCTTCTTTCAGCTTGAGGAGTTTTAAAAATGTAAAACCTTCATGGATCAGGTTGTTTGTAGTTAAAGGTGTCCTGTCAACAGTTTTACAGACATCTCTTTTCATTTTGTGGTCTATAAAAAATATAAAGAAAATGTTTCTTGGTCCGCTACAATACCGGAAGTGGCCACTGGGAAAATTGACTACAAGGCTGAACTGCAACGCTGTATCCGGTACACTTTTGTCCCCATAGTAATTACTACAGCCACTAGGGGTTGCCCTCAAAATAAATGTAAATATTGGTCTTTATAGGCTTGTACAAATGGCCTATGAGGTCATTTTTGTAGGACAGTCTCATAACTCACATTACTGAGTGCTGTTTGCAGCAAAAACACTAAAATCCTAACTAACTGTATTCCAGCGCAGAACAGGTGGCAGGTAAAAGGCTTCATAAACTCACACACAACTGTCTTCCCTGCTCATCAGCGCTCAGGAGATCATCAGCTGCTCAGACAACAAGGCAGCCACAAGTCTAAGTTAATGACAGCCAGTTTCCTCCTGTAGCCAAACACACACACACACATTCGCCTTACACACACTCCAGAGGCCCTGTTATGGGCTCTAATCACAACGACAAATGATGTGTCACAAAGAGTGGGAGATGAGTTAGAGGAATCATTCACTCTCTCTCCCTCTCTGAGAGTAATAAGGTGAAGAAATGTAGCTGGAGAAATGTGGAGTGGAGAGACATATGGAGGGGAAGAGAGAGAACAGGGATGGAATAGTGTGGAGTGAGAGGGAGAAAGCGTGTGT
>CAFUXE010000710.1:1207570-1235757 GCA_903364295.1 Serranus cabrilla
ATATCAGTGTAGTCCTTATTGTACTGAAAATTAGATTCCTGTATCAAAGTGGTACAGAGAGTTCTGCTCAATTTCTGTAAACAGTCAGTTTGATATTAACTAAACACCAGGCTATAATGCTGAATTTATCACTGTGTCGCACTTGAGTCATCAGCCACCTTTAAGTGGAACATAGAGTGAGTTTAGCGTCGCCCCGTCCTTATGGTGGTGGTAATGCTCCTCTGACATGACTTTTTCCTGCAGTCTTTACATGTTGCCTCGTCTGTTTTTCAGTTCACCTATTTCATCGGCTTTAAATCCAGAATTTTGCCATATGTGCACACTTTTAGTTTTCCTTGAGACCAACTTTGCCATTTCTTGTCTTGTCACTACAAAAGACACATGGACATTCTCATAAACTCGTATAGTCTAATGTCATAACATTTGCCAGTAACTATAGGCTCCATTAGTTTGAACAGCGCAATTATCATTTTATGTTAGTCACATTGTCATATTGCTTATCACCGGTTTTGGAATGCTTCTTGCTGTGTGTAGTGAGCTAAGTTTCCAGTTCCTTTACATTAAATGATGTTCGACTTCACTGAAGCTAAAGTTTACCCCCAGACATCCAGCAGCACGGCAAAAGTACTTCACTATATCTTCTACATCTTTATACATCTATGTACCGGCATGCTACACATACATATGTGTGTATGGTGGTGGTGTCACTAATCCTTACCAGTTTTACTTTAGTTTACTTTAGACTGCAGCAAAAAGCTGTATATGTAAATTGTGTACAGCTCTGTTGATGGATCAGTAGTAATGAATGGATCAGTAGTAATTAATGTTGACTTTAAATAAATAAAAAAATCCCTAAATGTACAGAGCTTGCATTTAAATTTTTCTTGACCTTTCTCCTCAGATCTGCACAGAGGTCCTGGAGTGTCTTCGGAGCGGCGTGCTGGGCGACTGTAAGGAGCGAGCAGAGTCGTACCGCGCAGAGTGTCGCAAGCTTTACCCCTACACGTTAGCTTTTACGCCTCCCGGATATGAGGAGAACACAAAGATCGCCAACGGAGACGTTTCCACGGAAACTGAGGAGCTAGCCAATGAGATGTGAGCGTGGCAGAACAACAGCGGACGTGAAAAGGAATTGGGCCGAGCACGGAGCCTTGGGGTACGCCTGGCAGCCATTTTGTAGAGCCAGTCACAGGAAGCGAAAATGGGTGTTTCGTTCTTTGGCTCAGCTTAATCAGTCTGTCCTGGCATGGCTTGGCTCTCTCCCAATTGGTGAAAATCAGGACTGTGTGTGTGTGTGTGTGTGTGTGTGCGAGTGTGTGTTGAGAGCATGTGTGCGGTTGTGTATATTTGTGGAAAGGGGGGGAGGAAGATAACAGAATGGCCATTTTACTTTTTTAATAAAGCTGACAACCACGCCGAATCTGAAACTAAACAATAGTTATTGGTAAACTGTTGGGAGA
This sequence comes from Serranus cabrilla, assembly GCA_903364295.1. Lineage (NCBI taxonomy): Eukaryota > Metazoa > Chordata > Actinopteri > Perciformes > Serranidae > Serranus > Serranus cabrilla. The sequence continues at coordinate 1,209,031 of CAFUXE010000710.1, forward strand.
AACTGTAAGGGACTGACACGGACTGTCGGTTTCCTCAGAGATGGTCAACAACGGTGACAGCAACCACTCGAGTTTGACTCGGTGCTGTTCCGACACACGCCTATCGCATACTGCGTACCCCGTATTTTAAAAATCTAATTTAAATGAAAATAAGACTAAACTGTCACCGGGGGACGGGAGACTGAGCTGAGTGGATCTGATCTCTGACAGATCTGTAGGAAGCTGAGCAGGAAAAGTAACCGAGGACCCAAAGTAGACATGAGGACATCCAGCGACCACAGGCGAAACGCTCCAGTAAACCGCTCATCGACATGTGGCAGTGCAGTGGAGTGTGTGAGGAGGCCTGATCTCTGCAGGGGCACAGCACGAAGAAAGTCGCCTCACATGTGAACAGTTTTCTTTCTTTCTATTTTTTGGTCAGACTGTGCTTCCCTCACTGTTCCTGGTTACACTTGGGAATATGTAATCCTGTCTGTTAATATGGAGCACCTTGTAGCACAGATTAAAAACTGTAAAGGTTGTGTGTTGTGCTCCGTTTCAAATACACTGCTACTCTTTAACATTTTTACATAGTTCTGAGAGAGTCGGCTAGTTCGAAGCAATACCATAGACACCTTCCTGTCCATAATGGATCAATGAGACTTATTGATGATAATCAGTTCTGGGATCTGGATGCAGTGGTTACAGTGAGCCTCCTGGCAGAGTCACTTGTGTTGTTGCTGTTGTCACTGTTAGAAATGGTTTTATCTGCATGTACACAGGGACTGTAACAGCCAGAGTGGAAACATCCTACTTCAGACGGTTCTTTTCTGTTCATTCAAATGGCTCCTTTAAAAGGTCAGAGTTCAGCATCCATGCCCACTGCCCGAGGTGACAGACGGCAAAATGTCACGAGGCAAGTAATGAGCATCTGGAATTTGTTTTATTTTCTGTTCTACCTGTTTTTCCCCCAGTAATCTTTTCTTCCCCCTTTTCCTCTAATTTGGGTTCTAATGTGAAAGAGGAAATCTGAGATGGCGATGTATGATATCTCTGGATTTTTGTATTAAAACCAAACGAAAGAAAACGGATGACTTGTTTTCCTCTGTATATGTAGCTGCTGGTGTGTTTCGAAGCTGGTAGGTCAGACGCAGCTTTGTGGTTGAGAAAGATATGATTTTGTTCTCAAAAAATGGCAAGATCGGAGAAGATTTAAGTCAAAGTAAGCGAATTATTTTAGCAAAGCAGCAGCACAAAGGCACTTTTTAGAAGAGGGGTGTGTAGAATTAAGGGGATGAACTGGCTGAGATGCTTTCACTACCAGAGTTCAGATTAGCAGTTACTGATGATGAATAATTAAATATTGACAGAAATGTAATATAATCATAAATATGTTTCTATGTTGTATAATCATCTGAATATAAAAATCCCTGTATTTTCCATAGACAGGTCAGAGGAGGGTAGCTTAGGGACAGGAGCTAAAATGAAGCATTTCAGACAGAGGACTAATGCAGAGATTTTCAGAATTACAATAGAAAAACAGAACAAGCAAAAAACTTCCACTTAAGACTCAAAACCCAAGTATCAACCTTAAAAATGAGCATAATATGAGCCACAGAAAAATGACTGTACATCACTTCCACCGGTAGAGGGCAGCAGCACGTTCCTCTGACAGGGCAGGTGAGTGGATGAGGGAGCTGCTGAAGCCGTTAACCAGGTGGAGCTGATGAAAAAACTTAAGGATGTAGGTGGGAAATCTCTTCCACAATCATACGGTTGTTTCTGTGTACTAACACGTATCAGAATAGTTTTCAGGGGTATTCATCAGATCTGTCCGCATGTACTGATGCCTGCTGGTCATTGGATCAACTCGCCACCCTCAGACACCAGTCATCACCATGCTGTCAACGGAAACGCCAGAGGCTCCCTGTCGGTTCATTCACGCTGCTCAGCGGTGGAAGGAGTCTTCAAGCAGCCTTCGGACAACAAGGTTACTCTGAATCTTACTTCTTCCACTGAACTCGTTCTGTGTGTTGTCTAGCCTTGGATACGCTGCATCTTTAGAAACATTTATTGGAGAAAAAGTTTATTGAATAGAAGTGTGACTGCGCGTGTTTCTCCGCTCACTTGGGTGAATGGAGTCCTCTCTGGAGTTTTCCAGCTCTCTGGGCAGCGTGTCCTCGCTGCTGACTCGCTGTCGGACCTTTAAGGTGCTGGTCATAGGAGACTCCGGGGTCGGGAAGACCTGCCTCACACACCGACTCTGCGCCGGAGAGTTCCCCAGGAGAGTGGAGGCTACCATCGGGGTGGACTTCCGCGACAGACAGCTCGACATCCATGGAGAAAGAATAAAGGTAACTCGTGTTGCATCACTCAAAACAAAACAATTAATGAATAACTACAAAGCCTGTACTCTTAAGTTTCACAATGAAAATACTAACTGCTTATAAAGTTGTCCACGCCATGTTTGTGTCTTTTAGGTAGTTTGTAACTTTTAATGTTCACAACTAATTTATTTAGTGCTCTTCATGGGCAAATTCAACGCATCAGTTCGGACAACAAAACGTACATTTTAAAGAAGACATAATATTTCTGTTTGACTTGTCATGGGCCCCTGGACACAGAGACTTCAGTCATTTAGCCTCATTTTGTTGTTGTTTTGTATCTTGTGTCGTCATTAACTTAGATTTGTAGTATTCTGACTCTGAAGTCTTTTGTTTCTCTTTGTGTGGTTTTTTTTCACTTTGTAATGGATTTGGTCTTTTGGAGTAATTGTTATTCCTTTGTAGATTTATTTGTGGTTTCTTTGTTTCTCTGTCCTCATTTTGTTTTACACAGTTGTGAGTCTTTTTGTAGCACTCTGTAGTTGTTTAGGTCTATTTCTAGTCCTTTTGTGTGTCTTTTTATTTATGTTTTTGTTGGCATTTCTGTCCCTCTTTGGTTGTTTTGCTCCTTCAAGGTCATTGTGAGTGTCTGTGTGTCTCTTTGCACCTATTTTGTATCTCTGTGTTGTTTTTCTTTGTCTTTTTAGAGTGATTTTGTGTATCTTCATAATCTTCGTGGTCATCCTGAGTCTCTCTGTAGTTGTTTTGTTTCTCTTTTATTTTGTGTCTATTTGCTATTGTTCTACCCCTGTTGTAGTTGGTGTGAGTCTCTTTGTAGTTGTTTTGGTTTCTTTGTCGTCCCACTGTTGTGTTTCCTTGTGGTCCCGTTGAGTCGGTGAATATCAGGGGGACCCTGAAACTTTGGGCCCATGGGCCTGTGCCTGCTGGGCCCATTCAGTAATCTATGCATTAGACTATATGGGGTATGGGAGAATTTCTGTCGTTTTTAGTTGTGATTTAATATTGAATATGAATCTCCTCTAAATGCAGTGCAGTCCATTTAAATAATCTTTGGCAATGTCCTACAGTGCAGCTTGTCTCTGCTGAGTTATTTGTCCCAGACTGAAAGACTGAGAGTCCTCTGGATCGAATAAAATCAGCAGAGCTTGTTTGTGTTTGCAGAACTAATGCAGCCTGCTAATCTCTGTGAAGAGTACATGCTTGGTTCTTGTGGTATGTTAGCTGTTACACCAACAGCCTCATAAAGCCAACTCACTCAGCTCTGATTTTAACCCGGACATTGTGGTTTAATTTGACAGCCATTGTATTGACTCGTATAAAGTCTCTGTTTATTTGATGATTCTAAATTCAAACTGTGGGTGTTGGTTTGTTCTATTTCCTGAGTGTTTTGAAACGACCACATGACAGAGGAAGTGTCTGTCCGTGGTGGCTGAGGATTTGTCCACAGGGTAGAGGAGGTTTCAGACTTTGTTCCCGGTACATTAAACTGAAAATGCAGTTGAACAATTTGTATTTGTTTTGTGCTCTGAATGAAAGTGCAGAAACATCTCAGGTTCCTAGAACACAAGTGAACATCAAAGGGTTACGTCCGTTTCATGGAAGACACTTGAAGCGAGCAAACAATCACAAGACTCTGCTGACAACTTGTTTACGCTTTAACAAATATGTTAAATATGAAATACATTACAAGAACACTGTCAATGGACAAAAACAGCTCCTCGCTCCACATCTTCGTGAAAATAAAACGAGAAAAAGTAAAATAACATTTTACCGTTTGCACTTACGTTGGGCCTTGATCCATGTTCATCCTCTTCATCTGTTGGGTTTCATGGCCGTTGGCACTCGTAGCTGTTGCATTGGCAGCATCTCCTTGACGTTCCTTTCCATTTATCCAAAGTCCATTCAAAACCCAGTTCTAGTAATCAAATATGTTTGTGTTCCTTTATATTTTTATGTTTGCTTAAATGTGTTATGGAGTAATTTTCCAGCCTATTCTCATGAATGGTTTCATTAATATATAAAAAAAGATATTACCAATCTACTTGACAGTGTAAACTGGTTGCAGGATCACGGTTTTAAACCCATTATTTGAGTTGTGATATGGAACTACTTGGTTAAGTTAGGGTGACAAAACAAAGTGGTTCATATAGGCATAAAGATCTTGGTTTGGGTTAAAATACCTACTTTTGTATGTAAAAACTAGATGCAGTTATGTAGGTGAGGTAGAAGGTGACAGTGACATAATCACGTACGACAGTTTATTTACAAGTTTGCATAAAATAACAAGTGTACCTCCAAACAGGACATGAACTTCCCATGTTTGTTTGACCTATCCACCTCCTGTTTCATCAGTATCTAAAGCCTGACTCCTGACTCAAAAGTTTATGTGTTTTCTACACATTTCAATGCATTATCTTTGGTGGGCATACCGTCAAACAGTGCATGAGATCATCCTGTATTTTTTCAGAGAGTCCCATGGTTATCATTGATTTAAAGTGACATTTAGCACTTGATTTATCTTATTTCGGGGAGATTTTGACAAAGCCTTGCAGATATATCTGACTTTCTACTGATTGGATTATCTAGTTAATGCCTTTTCTTTGTTCCCTCTTCGAAGTGATGATTCACTTCGTGTTTCTGCCTGGTCTGGGGTATTTCAACACAGTATTTATTTTCCTCTTCGTGCCTCTTCTCTGTCATTCAGTTCCTCTTTTGTCACGTTTTTTTGTCTCTACCACCTCCTGCTCAGTACCAGCTCAGTTTCTCACTTTCTCTTTTCATCCCCTTTTCCCTTATCAGCTCCAGCTGTGGGACACAGCAGGACAGGAGCGTTTCCGTAAATCCATGGTGCAACAGTACTATCGCAATGTCCATGCTGTGCTCTTCATATATGATGTCACCTGCCCTGGCAGCTTCAGCGGCCTAACTGCGTGGATAGAAGAGTGCAGGCGAAACTCCCTTGGGCAGGAAATCCCCAGGTAATTACGACCTTAACCACACACACACACACAGGTATTTTTTTAAATTATCTTCATAAAACCCCAAAACAGAACTGAAGTGCTGAGAGCACAACCATTGGCAGCGCCAATATTACCCTAAAGTCATGTTGGTGAAGTCAGCAAAGAAAATGAAAAATAGTTTGACTAATCAGAAACCTGAAAAAGGGTTTCATCAAAGGGCTGCCTGACTGCAAAATGAACTGTTCATACATCCATGGGCTGCAATGGTGCTTCAGTCACTCTGGACAAGGAGTCAGGAGTCAGCAATACCAGTGTTTCCACAGCTGGGATTAGTAACGTGTATTACGAAACCTTATATCCGATAAAACCATGATTATTTCACTCTTGGAGTCACTGAGACAGCAGATGAACTTATACGTTAAATTTTAAAACAGTTTGGAGAGCGTTCACTCCTGCAGCCACAAACATTTCACTTGCACTGTTCCATTGAGGTCTTTAAGTAAAATTCTCATGGCTTCATTAATAGCTACTTGAAGTCTCTGTAAACGTGCTTGTTTGTGACGTTAGCTGTGACATTAGCATGGGTCTGGACAGGGCCTGGAGTTCAGCAGCTGGACGCTACTGATGTAAGTAAAGGAACTCTCTAACCTCTTAATATCAACATCTTTCATTTGTCCCTTTGGGCTGCCCTTCCTCCTCCCAGGTTCCTGGTGGGTAATAAGAATGACCTCCGTGACCCCAGCAGCAATGGTGGCCAGGTGAGCCAGGAGCAGGCGATGAACTTCGCCAAAGCCCATGGCATGATGTTTTTTGAGACTTCCGCCAAGAACTCACCTAACAGAGGCGGGAATGGTCGACGACACGACGGGGAGGTGCCGTATCAACATGATAAGGTGGAGGACATCGTTTTTGCTGTTGGTGCCAAACTGAAGAGACAGAAGAAACCTGCAGCAGCAATGATGCCACCGTACGGGTCATTTAAAATCCTCAACAAGAAAGGACCAGAGAAAGAGTGGACCTGCTGCTGAGCCAGAGAGAGGAGGCTGCTGGCCTTTCAAAAGGAAGAATGTGATGTTTTTAACGAAACGTGTGATTGTGTGTGAAAGTGTATGTGTGTTTGTGTGGATAAGAGAATATTGTCATATTGTGAATAATTCTCATTTTTGACGAAGAAAATTATTTTTTCTGTTTTTGTTTTCATTTGATATACAGTTAGAGTTACTCCTACACAGAACTTTAATATTTATACTCTTAAACATGTGAAATATCTTTCTCGGAAATTCTGTGAATATTTGTGATTATATTGTTTACAATCACTGCAAAATAAAGGCTGAATGTATACATAATATCATGGAGGCTCTGTCTTGTCTGTCCTGGCTCACTAGCATGTTTCTGTGTATATGGGTAACTTCAGGACACTGTTGTTATGATGCAGAACAATCTCATGCTGGCTGTTAAAGGTTTTCACCCCAGCACTCTGTCCAGATGGACAGATCATCACAGCAGTCATGCCCCGGTCTTGTGCATGAGAAGTGTGGGCGTAGTGTATCACATGTGTTGTGATTGTGTGTCCAATCGATGATTCAGAGGTCCTCACATGACGAGGGTGATCCTCTTCTGCTCATTGGTCTAGACAACTGTAGGTCCTGCAACACACTGGCGCTACGGGCAGCTGAGTGTGTGTGTGTGTGTGTAAGTGTGCACATGCCAGTGTCACATTGGTGCAATATTCAGCAGCCAACTGGTAGATTTCTTACTTTATTCCAAAGGCAACTGAAGCTAAGGCTGCAACTATGGCTTTTTAGTCCATATTTGGAGAAGTGAAAACAACAAAAGGGGCTGTAGAAAACCAAATTCTTTTTTTTTTTTTGCTGACTTTACTGTGAACAGTTACAGAATTTTTCTGATGCTCAGGTTTGATGAAGCATAGTACATTACTTCGGGGAAAGCATTCTGAATGGGGCATTCCACTAAATTCACACATTAGCCAGGAAGAAACTATTGAAAAGATACATTGGAGCTGCATTATTGTGGGAGATGTGGGTGCCAGTGTTTTTGGAGTTTCACCATGACTAAGGAATAAAAGTCAGGATATCTTAACCTCTGCTGCTTTGATTTTGACCATTGTTCTTTAGTCCTTAACATTATGGAAGAGCAACAATAAAGGGATTAATTAAATGAGCATAAAATGACTCATTTCAAAGTGAGACTCACTTTTGATAGAAAATTCTTCTTTTGATGTATAAAAAAAATTCTGCCTCTTACATATGAAAAGTTAAATTCATTGAGTACACTCAGGCGTTCCCTGTATAGCCTTACTTGTTTTAGAAGGACCAATCGTGTATGGTAGCTAATGTTAGCTACTTCTAGCAAACTTTAGATATAGTTGTGTAAGCACCAAAGTAATGTAATTACAAATGGCAAAGCTGGTTAACAGAGGACATCATTCATTTGCAAGTAATGCATGATTTACTAATTGCAGCGATGGCTTTGATTAAACTTGTGTAACGTTACAGTTAAGAACACAATAAACCTTTGAATGTCCTGAAAATGTGTAGTGAACTTTCCAAACTAAAATTAAGATCTATATCTCTTGGTGGGAGGGCGGGCAGGTTTATGGGAGTCCCTCTATAGTAGAGTCTACTCTGGATCCAGGTTTACCTGCCTCACTTCTACCTCACGTAACCTTACATCTTGTTTTATGTTGCTGTGATGTTTGTGTTTATATCCTGTTTCTACTCGATATATTTTCTATTTCTTAATCTATCTATATTTTAGTACTTTGATTCTTGTCATGCACCAATACACCACAGCAAATCCCTTGTAGCCTTTGTGACAATTTGAATCAGAATCAGAATACTTTATTGATCCTCAGGGGGAAATTGCTTGTTACAGTTGCTGCTGTATATTAAACGAATAGAAGGTAATTCTGTAAATAAATAAAGTTAAAAAGGTAACCTACTTGGCAATAAAAAGGATTCAGATTCGGAGTGTGTCTTGTTTTGATAGTTTGGTTGAGTACAGAATGAAAGCAAATATATTGAGAAAAAAATAATTCAGAGACATTTTCGATACACTCATTGTGTGGAATTGTGTGTAAATTCTGATGAGGACTTTGAAGTCCTTTCGGCATTGTTTTTAATTGTTTTCTTGTTTGGCTTCTTTGCACTGTCTGTATTTTCCTTATGAAATTAGAAAAGGGCTCTTGAGATTTCTGTACAGTGTAATGGACCCTTCAGACACAACACAGTTTCAACACACATCAGCAGTCCTCTGCAATGTGAGCTCCCTGAACAGCATGCTGTCTCTGTCATCAGAGCAGAGTTTCAAAGGGCAGCGGTGCCATTGCCACTTTCAGGGATCTGGTTGTCTTGTCCCTCCGTGCAAAAGCCAAATGTAACACTAGGTGGCAGAAACTCCTTGTGAAAGTGATCCACAAAGGAAAGAAGTCCAATTATAAATAAGCTTGAGTGCTTTGACTTTATAAATGGGTTTCTTCATGTGGTATTTTGTATTACTGGTAAAACTTCCGGGTTTCTCACTCTGTCTGTTTTAAAGGTGACATATTGTGCTCATATTCAGGTTCATATACTTTCATTTGAATTTCTAAAAGAACATGTTTACACACTTTAATGTTTAAAAAACTTTTTTTTCTCCACAATCTGTGTGAATTTGTCATACGACCACTTTTCCTAAACGAACGCCCTTACTGGTTGCTGTTTTAAACACAAGGTTTACGTTGCGAATCTGCAGTTTCATTATATTTAGGCACCAAAATGATTTTTTAAAGAAGCTGTGTAGCTGTGTAACGTAGGGAAGAGAAGCTTTGTCATTTCAAAAGACACTGACGTTTAGTTTCCACAGGACATAAACAGCAGTTCTTTGTATGTCTGACCCACCACTCCTACTCTAAGCAGACTTTGTCGTACTTTATACTCAGTATCACTGCCTCATTTGCGTTGACATTCTTGTAAAGTCACTTGCGCCTTGACATCATTCTTAATTACTATGACCACTAGAGGACACTGATAAGTAAAGACGTCAACCTGGGTCATTTTAGCTGCTGTACAAATTACATATTGGGTTGTTTTGGGGGAATTAGCAATCTGGAATATATCTCTTCTCGTCTAATTGTGTGTACTTTAGTTAAAGACATAGTTCAGAGATACTGTTGGAAATATTAATGTTTCCCACTTAACAGAGTCTATCTATAGAGAAACTATCCACTGTCTCAGACTTTGAAAATCCCTATTTTACATAATTTAAAATGTGCATTATTACACTTTTACCCTTTGAAAACATCTGGGGCTGACACATTGATGAGTCTATGTAAACATATTTCATATTAGACTAAGATAATACACCAAATATTGTTTTGGCTCGACCAATCACAGCCCTGCATGGTGCAGGCCCACAATAGCTCACTGGGACAGTGCGTATTATGCAACCAGAGTTCACTGTCCCTGTCCATGCAACCACATGAGGCTGTAATCCACTTGAAACCAGCATGAGGGATGTCTGATCCTTCACAGCACAGTCAACATGATTTCATCTCATTATACTAAATAAAACACAACAGAAAACTGTAAACAAGTTTAATTAACTAACAATTCTAATATTTATAATGTCATTGACTTGAAATCGAGCTGCAGCAGCCATGGGCATCATGAGAAAGTGTTTTTGAACATTTAAGTATGTCAATTTATTCAAACTCAAAATATAAGTATGAATCTGAAAATAATTATACTAGGTTTCTTTGAATGGTACGAAATGCTAAACCCACAGCAAAGAGCACTGTTCGGTCAGTCCGCCTGTAGGGGGCGCGCGTGTGTACTGATCCTCATTGAAAGGGGGTGTCCTCTGTGCAATCTGCATTGGACACACAGCAGCTGAGTGCTCCTCCTCAATCATCTTTAAAGCTGCTGCAAACACACGGACACGCACTCATTTACCTGCTGATAACCGAGCGAAGATGTTCTGCAGACGGGCTTTACAGAGAGTCGGGCCGCTGGCACGGAGGGCTTTCAAACCAACATCCAGAAATGGTGAGTAAAGTTGTTAGTTAATTACTTTTAAATGTGTTAGTTTTCATAATTTGTCGCCAAATAAATGAAAGTCGAGTAAAGATCCTGTCCCGTGCCTTAACCAGCTCGCCTAGATTGAATTCAATCGTCTAATTGAAATGTTTTCTGACCGACAGATAGTACAACTGTCAGAAGCGTGGTTACTTGTACAAATGCATTTTTTAACTGAATTTCAATGCAATCGAGATTCATTTAAATCTTTTCAATTTTTATCAGAAAACTGTGTGAAAATCTCATAAATGGATGCATTCTTCGGCTTTCCATTGTGCAGAGCAGCAGGCAGAAGGAGGTGTGTCCAGCTTTGGGAACACACCGTTCTTGCACATTGGTTATGAAAGAGCGCATCACATTCGACAAAAACTCTTTGGTTTGAGCTTTTACAACCAACTTTCATCAAGTGCACTTGATTTTTATGCAAGTTTTAAACCTTCGAGCATGTAGTTAAATATTCGCCAAGAAATAACGATTTACTAGTTATTCTTTGTCATGGTTACACGTTGTCCTAGGACTTCTAATGGACCACATGGAGAACAGCTATGCCCTGCGAAAGTGTCACCCCTACTGAGAATGAGCACTATTCAAAGAAATGTATATATTAAAAAACGGAAGAAAAATAATCTGCATAACTTCTAGCATTTACAGCCTGTATTTTTTATTTTACATCTATTTAGCTGGAACCCTACAATTATTTTTCTGATGCATTATTTTAAGCCTCACTCCTAAGTGGTTGCATGCAAAGGGGATTTGAGAAGTGATCACTTGAATTTTTAGGACACTTTCCTCGTGTCATGCCTGGATGATCCTTTTACTTTGGGATTTAAGCATGTGGAATTCAGCCTGAAGTCAAACTGCTGCTTTAATTTCCTGTTTTAAAAAAAAGAGAAAGCAGTAAAAGCTCTGACTGATGGCGCAGACATAATTAATCATATCTGCATGGGTGAATTCTGGAAAACAAGAGAAAAAGCACACGTGTGGCAGGGCCCCAGCAGTCCTGACCTGCTTGTCCTGCAGGATATTCCCCACCCTCATTCTGACTGAGCACATGTCAGCTGACAGGCAGTAGCACACTCAGCATACATGTCTACACACAGGTCATCATCACGGCCATCTTGTCTGTTGTTGCCTGACATGCGTGTCCATTTTTACAGGCTTGAACCTCGCTGCAGGGATTAACTGATTACCTGTATAAATAACTGTACTTGGCCTTGTCCCTGCATGGTGCTGCTGTGTCATGGGTATTAAAGGAGGGAGGACTTACTGCTGTGTTGGCTGGACATTGTCCAGCTCTGTTTTTTTAGTTTTTCTCGCATGGTTTATTTAATTTATCACTCACTAGGTGTAGTATATTAAAAGTATAGTTGTGCCAGTTATCCTAGCTTTGCATAAAGACTGGAAATGGTGGTAAACGGCAGCAAAGTCTTCTGTGGATTTTCTAATGCACTTTAGATTATGGATGTTATCATAAGAACTGGATTATGGACCCAAGATGTTGCCTATTTAGTCCAAAGAAAATTGCCCACCTGGCGTAAAAGATTTCTGGTTTCTTGCGTAGCTTCAGCGTAATACGCTTAATTGAATTTGGGCACTATTTTTTCTCCTGGTGGCCCCACGTGCGATTTCCCACACAGCTTGAGGAAAGATTTACAAATATTAAACCTTCATGGATAAAAAAAAAAATGTAATCATGAATGACCTTTTTTGCAGTTAAAGGTGTCCTGTCAACAATTTTTTTTCCGGTTCTGTAGTACGTCCATGCTTTAGATGAAACAACCCCCACTTCTGTATGACAAAAGCCTCAACTTAGCTGTAATTGGCTAGAGCTTAATGCCTCAACATGCTCAAGTTACTGGCTCATTGGCTAACGTTAGCTAGCTCTAAACTTTTGTGCTACACTGCTTATAGAAAGTGAGCTGAACAAAGTTGTCACTCATCTGGTGAAGTAATATCCTTTCTACACTGTGACAAGAGTGTGTGGAAGGAGTATTAAGGTTAAAATGTCACTTATTTAGCAGCTGGTCCATTAGCTAGCTAGCCTGCTAATTCCACCATGCTTTCATGCAACACTAGTTACAAGAAGTTGTTGCAAAAGCTGTTACAGTTTGGCAGGGCATCTAGTTTCCAGCCTCGCTAGCTTCTCCGTTTCTACTCTTAATGCTAAGCTAACTGCTTGCTTGTTTCAACTACAAAATTAGCAGATCCAAACGTAGTTATTTTGCAAGACAGCAAATTAAATGCATAAATGTCAAACTATTCTGTAACATGTAACAATTTAGTTTTTCCTGAAATGTAGCTTTGGAATCAATATTCAATGCTAAGTGCTGACCTGCAAGAGCAGATTTTTTTGGGGAGGTCACAGAAACCAGTTGTGAACAGAACATTGACATTCAATCGTCACCTTCAAGTTGATACGATGACCTTGTTAGCAAACAGCTGCTGCTGCTTCTGTTGACTTTTACATGTAAATTTAAAAGAAGCCAGAAGTTGGTGTATAAATTGACCAAAAAAACGTGCATGTGCATGCAATGGCCCTCTACAGTCAAATGACAGTTGCAACTCCTGTCATTGTTTTCACACCCTTTTAATATATATTTTTTTGTACAAATTTTGGCCCATAGTGTGTAATCAAGGAGAGGGTGACCTTTATCTTTGACAGAACACTAACTCTGGTATAGTACATAATATGTAGTTTCATGAAATTAAAGTTACTTAAAAATTTAGCAAACCTGCGACTGGATAAACGTATTGTGCTTGCAACAGGTGAACAATAATCCATGACTTTATATATATATATATATATATATATATATATATTTCCAGTGTGTCACTGGAAAAGTCATAGGTTGAGTTATGATTTGCATGAACACACGTGTAACATTGGCAGGACGAAAAGGGGCGGGGTGAGCTGTATGTACATTGTGTTCTTTCAAGTCAGTCTGCTCAGCTTGCTGAACCTCATGCATGTGCACACACACGCACACACACACACAGGGTGTGGATCACGCTAAAGATATCGTATGTACTGCAACTATGTGCACGTACGCTCTTTGGTGTGTGACTGTGTGTGTGACCACGTGTGAGAGAGATCTAGGTAGGAAGAGATTAGGCTGAGGCAGTGTTTGGGATGCATGTTGGTTTTATTTATGGCCTCCTCTGCATTCACCACTGTAAAATCCTTTAAACACCAGCAAATCTTTTCACAGGCTGCAGACAGCCACAATCACCACCATGGCAATAGCCTATTAAGAAACTTCAGACAGATCCTCAGTAACTCCTGACAACCATTGAGGGACTAATGCCTGTGAGATCAACTTAAAGTTGTTTGTTTTGTTTATGCATATCTCTGAACGTCCTGCAGGAAGTGTTTGTGTGTGTTGGGGATTTACTTTAAGGAACAGTTTGGTGTTTAGCTTGGCTGCTGCTGAATCTTTCCATCTCCTCTACAACAAATTACTAGAGCTGTATTGTGTAACTGGATTAAGGGATGGGGACATGTTGACGCTATTAGAATGCACTAGTCTATCTACCAACTGTTTACTGTATAAAACACACACAAACGATCACGTTACTTTCTATGATTTTCATTTATTAATGCTCATTTTACATCTTATGAAACAAAAATCAATATGTTCCAATGGCGGTTGAAAAAAGGTGCAAATTATTAGTATTATAAGTGTGATTTTTCTTCCATATCTCCAAACTAACCCTTTAACTCTGCCCTTCTGTGTCTCTCAGCAGCTCCAGTGCGACACATGGCCTTTGGGGTCCCTGGAGGCTCCAGCAATATGGCGTACTTTGTTCTGTGTGGAGGAGGCCTCACTGCTGCAGTCGTCTATGTACGTATGTGGGAGAATGCTCCAATAAAATGTATTATTTTTTTTACTTCTGCTGTGATTTCTTAAAGTGATATTCCATTCAAAATGTGTCAGTATAGGCAGTGGATGTTAATGATAGTGTTGTTTTTTTTTGAAGGAGGGTTAAACGAGGTACATATCCATAGTCGGTGTATAACATACAGTACATTGCGGTCGTTGTGCCCCCAGTTTGGAGAAGTGGGTAGAATCATCAGGATGGAAGCTAAGAAATGTACTGCGGCAGCTGCTGAATGTATTTTCAACACCTAAAGAAGAAATCATTGTAGTATCCCCTAGCTTGCCGTCATCCAGCCCTGTCATGTTTACGCAAGGGAAAGGTCAAGCCATTTAATGCTTTCATCAAAATCACCAGACTCCATTGACAAAAGCGGTAATTTTACCATGCATAACATTGCTTGTTTTGGAGTGTGACCCTTATCTCTCTGGGCTAAACCGTCATAATAAAAGTCACACAATAACTCAGACAAACTAACTTATCAAGGCAGTGGCTCACCAGAAACTCTATGTTCTGGAGAAATAGTGTTTTTCAAAATGGAGATTGGCTTGGTCAATGATGGCTTTCACAAGAGCAGGACCACCCCATATTTAAACTTGGTGGCAAGGGAAAGCAGCAGAAACATTCTAAAAACAATGTACTACCACTCTTCTGGCATGTTTTAATAATTGTATAATGCACAACTGTAAATGGGCATTAACCACAAGAACACAAAATGCTCATGTGCATCCAGTGCAGGGAATTAATTCCAAAGCACAACCATAAAGATCAGCACTGGCTGCTTGTGATCATCTAATCTGCAGTTTTACATTGTGGTGTCTTTGCTGGTTTTCACTGGCAGCCAGTAAACATGCATCCTCTAGACAAACTGGTCTATGTGTAGCAGACATCACCACAGCTCAGACACAGGAAGGGACATAGTAGGTTCTTTGTGCTTTCTACATACAGTCTGCCCAGACAATAGCTGTCAGGCTCAAGTGTGTATCAGCTGTTTGTTCATGTTGGACAAAATGTCAGTGTAAGCTGGTGTTTTGTAATCCTGTTGCCATTTTTGTACTGTTATCATTTGATGTGTGCTGGAATGTAATAAGTGCATATCTGCCTTCTTTCTCTCAGGCCTACAAGACAGTCAACGGTGATAGTGAGCGCTATGAGGACAGAGTCGCCAGTGTGGCCTCCACAGCAAAGGGTCAGTTGCTCACACACACACTCAGCCTCCTGAGGTTGCATTTACAAATAATACTACAGGAAGGCCAAAAATAAACACATTTCTTGTAAAATGCATCACTTAAAATTCAAAGTGTCATGTCTACAGCAATTAATTGATTAAAGATGCAGCTTTTCTAGAAGAGACTAATGCTGCGTTCACACTAAACACTGCGCACCATGCGTTATTCACACAAGTTGACTGCGGGGTCATTTGTCTTTTATTTGAGTTACTTGCAAGGCACGTCAGTGTTAACAGTACCTCCACTTCTTCTGGTAAGCAAGAGTGGCCAAAGTGACACCTATTGCTTCTTTGCGCCTGTTGTGGAAACCCAAACAACGTTATTCTTTGGTTCATGATATCAACCAGAGGTGCACACAGATCGGTGAATTTCACTGCCTTCACGGAACTGAACTTAACTGTACCCAAAATAAAAATGTTTCTTTGTGACTCGATGGTAATTAACAGTTCAAAAGGATGCCGAAATATTAGCATGCCGATTAATAAATCTCTGAATTCATGTTTAGCAAGATCTGTCTGCAAAAGAAATGTTTGTTTTCTGAATGGGAAAAAAAAAAAAAAAATGCGTATTTGATGTGAACACACCGTAACAGTCAGCTTGCTAAGATTAGCGTTTAGCTAACATTACTAAAAGCTAAAAGCACTAAAAGCAGCAAACATGTTCACAATGACAATGCTAACATGCAGGTATAATATATGCTATGATTACCATATTGGCATGTTGACATTAACATTTGCAAATGACTAAGGGGCATAAAGTTAATGATTTTTACAGGTGTCCTGTCCTAAACCAAAGTATCAGACAAAAGGTTGACACGATGAAAATTAGTGGACCACATGTGTCATTATGGCAACATATTTGATCATTGTTGAGCAATGCTATCCCTAAAGCCACGCTACTAGCATGGCTACTCATCTAGCTAAGGACTCCAGAAGTTATCTGGCTTTATAAATCTGACAGAGCTTCTTAATTTAACCAGCCTGTAGGTTTGATCACTTCTACAAAAGGATATTTTGAGGCATTTCTTAAAAAAATACTATACAGAAGAAAGTGACTCTCATTTCTTTTCCAAATGACTCTTCACTGTTCTGTTGAAATCTTTACATCTGCAAGCGGCAAAGGTGAAGTTTTTGGCCAGCTATGGTTTGGCTCCTATGCAACATTGGTCTTAATTTTAACATGGATTTTAACTGGATCCTTCTGTGAAATGGAAAGAAAAGACAGCACAAGGTCGCGCTGTTTTTCCTAATTGGCTCTGGCTTCACTGCCCAAATATCAAACACGGTAGACTGATCATTCTCAAAAGCTTTATCTTGCCTGTCTGTTTTGATTTCTGTCTGCAAATTATTTGTCTATTCAGCCAGTGTGTGCCTGAAGAGATCATGGCTCCACGCCCAGAGCAGCTAACTGTCCTGTAATGGGGATAAGCAGTGGCTGCCACTGGTTCAGTTGTGTGCACGCAGCCTGAAGTGTTGATTTTGGTCACACAGTATAAAGCTCTGCTCCCTACAGTGCTGGAGAGTGAGCTGCTTTGGCTTTAAACCGGCCAGTGATCACATTATGTAATCAAGCAAAAATGTCCTGGAAACAAAGTTGCAGAAACGTTTTGATGCACACAGTGATGGTGATTAAAGTGATTGTGATCAAGGATCATATTGTCCTGGCACATAATCATCACAGGGCAATTTGGTGTGCTGAGATGCACGATGGGGTCTGTTATTGGATTTGTCTGGCTGCTGGTGAAAACCAGTTTTTAGTGTTGTGGCTAAATTTCCTCAGCTGTAGTATCTTATATCAGGATTTTGTGTGTGGGTAACTTATCCTGGAAAAATACCTGTTCTGAGTAAAACACAACAGGTTTGACTGGTTCCGTACCTAATTGTTAAGAAAAACTAAATAGTTTTGATAAAAAAAGTCCTATCAAAATCACATCCATTGCTGCTTAAGCAAGTAATATCCAGTGTGTAAATTCTGAGGCACTGACAAGGTAATGAAACCACAGTAGATCCACTAGAGTTGTTCTACGATCAGATTCTTTTCACTATTTCAACTTGAGTAAATCTGGTGCTTAATCAGTTGCCCTAACTGGAAGATAACTGAGCTTTCATGGAGGCGTGCACTTTATAGAATAGTGTTTTATTTCTGTGGGTAACACACCATTTTATTGATTAACTGGTCAGAATTAATGTGCAGTGCAGCAGTTCTATGTATAGCATCTGTATGCACACTGATCCAGGTACTTGGTACTGATACACCTCATCAGCAGAAGAATGTATTTTCCAGATGACAGACCTGATTATTTTAATGACTAGTGAAACGGTAACATTCTTCACTGTGAATTTTATAATCAGTACCTTAAGTAAATACTGGATATTTCCCACCTCTGTTTAAGGATCTGTATGAACTAATACATAACATTTTCTAAACACTCAAGGACACGTCATTGACTATCATTGAATGTCCTGTTGATAGTCCAGCATCTTCAGTGAGGTCAGCAGTTATATTTCTGTCCAGAGGATGACATGTTGGGATTAAGGATTAACCTTCACTTATCTTCATTATGCTGCTTGACCTTTTTAGACCTGACCTATTTGACCCTCACCCCTTCATTACATGTTGACAGATCAAGTCAAATACCTCAAATCTGACCTTTCAAAAAAAAAAAAAAAAATCACAGCTTTCATTGGGTTTCCAGTGCTATCAAAGATTATTTGAGGCCATCAGACTTGGTGAAAGTTGCTATTATTTATTTCTGCAGCTCCTGAAGCCGAGGCAGCACCAGAAGTAGCAGCTCCCGCAGCTGAACCCGCCCCAGTGGAGGAGGCAGCACCGGCCGCAGAAGTCGTCCCCGAGGTCGTCACAGAAGTTGTCGCAGAAGTCGTCGCAGAGTCCGTCCCTGCTCCTGCAGAACCAGTAGCAGAGACCGCCGCAGAACCCGTCGTCGAGGCTGTGCCTGAAGAAGTGGTCGCCGTGGCCACTGAGGTGGTCGTTGCTGAAGTTGCAGCCGAGCCAGCAGTCACAGAAGAAGCTGCTGCACCGGTAGAGGCAGTTCCCGAAGCGGCTCCTGAACCCGCACCCGAAGCGGCGCCCGAAGCGGCTCCTGTGGAAGTCGCCGCCGCAGAGGAGACACCAGCAGAGGCCCCTGCAGCAGAGAGCGCTGGTACGGCAGCAGTAGATGAAGTCCCTCCTGCTCCCCCCGCTGAGGCAGAGGCCGGCTCTGCAGCCCCTGAGGCTGAGGCCGCCCCCGCTGCAGAGGTGGCTGCGTAAAGCTGTGATAGCAATAGTTTCCCAGAAAGTAGGGCTGGGAGTTAGTTGTGCTGTGTCCCACCTCTCTGGCCAAGGAAAAAAGGACTCATGGACACCCTGCCTGTTGGTTTCTAACCAAGTTAGGGGTTCATCAGTCCAGTTTTCAGGCGCCTTCCTTCCCTTACCTCACCCCAACCTTCAGACCAGAACCAGATTTGGCATCAGGCTGCCTGTTTAAATTCAGTTTGGAAAAAATAGTTTCTGTAGGAATTTTTTACAACCAGAGCAAATCCAAATTATGGTTTGGCTGCTGTACAGCTAACAGAGGAGTGTTGAACTAGGTGATATAAGGGATAGAACTGAGTTGATGACTAATATTATTTTCTGTAAAATGTTATTCTAAGTGCTCTTAAAACAGGACAGCCTCGCATTATCTTTACCTGAAAATGTCGGCACGGTGAATGAATGTTTGCTAAACAAGTTGTCTTGTCTCGTTCAACATTTGCACTTCTGCTCAGCAAACGTACTTCCAGCTACATATCCCATCAATCTTTGCTTATGTTGGGATCATCCTGTAAACAGTAGAGATAGAACAGAGTCAGCGTGCCTCATTTTGTTTTCTCATTGTGAAGTTTGACCAAAAACCAGTTTGATTTTTCTTTCCCTTGCTGCAGCACTTCTTATTGATCATTTTTGCACACCTCCTCTTTTCTATTACTACTCCATAAATAAACATAGCCTCCTCTTTCTCACACATTCAGATCCTTTCTAATTAACCAGCCATGTACAAGATGCTTCCTATATCTTTACTCTTCAATGTGAATTCTTTCAGGGAACACTACAGAAAATTCATTCACCTGTTCAAGTTGTTACGATTATTACAGTCAAGTTTTCCAAGAATAAAACATCACTGGACGAGAAGGAAGTGTCTCAATATTGCATTATTTTTTTAAAGTTCTATATATATATATTCTGGTTGTGTGGTGAACTCCATTACATGCTGCTTGTTGTTGTGGTTTTACAATGATGTACAGTAAATGTTTTAATATAGTAGGTGTAGAAACACCCACTTCCTGTAGAAATGCTTCACCTCCTGAACAATCCCTGTGCCATGCTCAATCTAAATTCTTACCTTCAAACTTATCATCATGATATTGCTGGTTTTTTAATGACCTATTTCAAACAGGTATCAACTTAATTATATCAATTTTAGATCTACCTCACCCATAGCACACTGGCCTGCATAAATAGTCAATGTACAACAGGCAGAAAAGGGCTGCAGGCAGTGCTCTGTAAGAAATGTCAGTTGGATGTGGCAGGTCTGGCTCAGCAAGTGTAGGGGAGAAAAACCTGGAGGCACTCAAACAAATTAATGCAGCATTTTCTGCAGTTTCCTTTAGATTTTATTGTTAAACCACAGATTTGTATCAGTCTTTTAGTTTGAGCGTTCATTGTAACATGTGCAGTGTAAAACAGCCACAGACAGGATAAGACTAATCCTAGATTACAATGCTTGTTTTAGGGTGCCTCACCAGGATGAGACAGGCAGACAATCCATGGATGTTTACTAGCAACAACACATTTCATGTGACTAACTGGTTATGTGGGGAGCATCTTTATAAAAATGTCCATATAGGATTGGTTCATGTTTATAAAAACAGGACTTTTGTTTGAAAGTTAGTGCGATGACACTAAATGTCTCCTACAAGAGTGTTTCAAGTACTCGGCATGCACATTTGAAGAAGCTCTTTTGCAAGGGTTTCACATTTCTTTCTGAAAAGGTGACACCAGCAGAGGGAGCATGAACTGGACAGGTAGTCTCCTGTAGAGTATTCCCTGAACCCGCGCTGACCATGTAGTGATTTATAGATCCCTGCTCAAGGTAAGTGGGATTTACACTGCAAAACACTCACACCATTCAGAATCTGTACTTCAAAATCCTAAATAGCGAGTGACAAGCTAGATGGTCCTTTTCCTCTTTAGCCCACAATTTGCAATGTAGCTCGTCCGACCACGGGACACTTTTTACTTTGCATCAGATCATCTCAGATGAGCTTGAGCCCAGAGAAGTTGGCAGCGTTTCTGGATGGTGTTGATATATGGCTTTGACTTTGTGGTTTGCATATACTTACAAAAAATAGGTTGATAAGGTCAAACATTAAATATATTGTCTTGGCACAGTTTTCAATGGAATATAGGGCAAAATTAATTAGCACATTGTCACATTCTGTTTTATTTATATTTTACACAATGCCCCAACTTTTTTGGCATTGAGTTCATGTGTGGGAGGGTGTCAGTCAAAGATAAAATATTCAACATTATAAAGCATAGAAACATGCTGTACCTCAATTTCATGTCATGTTTCATATGGTACCAGGCTTTTAATAAAGTTTACCAAATTGAAATTAAAGCTATTTTACTGCACATGGAGCTAATGCGTACTGTACTCCTCCTGTCCTTCAGAGTCTATGCCTGATCTTCTCACAGCTGTGAAAATCCTGACCGGCTCTTCAGTGGAGATCGCAGCAGCTTCTCTTGGTGAGACGAGTCTGGTGAAAGCTGTCCAGAATATCGATGAAGATGGAAATTGGGTAGAGTCGACACAGGAGGAGGTTGAGCCAGAGGTCCTGGAAGCAGCCTCTGAGGCGGTGACTAAGGAAGCAGCTGAAGAGGAGAATACTATAGTGAACGAGGAGGAGCTGAAGTCTGCAGAAGGAGAAGAAGCAGGAGCTGCTGAGGAGCTGCTTACAGAGGAGACATCTGCTCCTGAAGCAGCGCATGAGGAGGAGGAGGAGGTGGCTTCAGCCCCAACAGTGGAGGAGGTAGTTGAGGTTGAGTCTGAAGATCAGGCGGCCCCTGATGCTGCTCCAGAGGAGGCTGCCTCCTCTTCAGAACCCTCACCTGAAGATGCTGCTCCCACTGAGGAAGCTGAGGAGGTCTCCCCCGCTGATGAAGCTACTCAAGTGGAGGAGACACCACCTGCTGCTGAGGTATCAGTGGAGGAGGAAGCAGCAGTTGAAGTGTCAGCAGAGGAGACAGTTGAAGCTGTGGACATGCTGAGTGAAGCTGCAGTAGTGGACTCAACTCAGCTGGCAGCAGCCTCCTCTGGGTCAGACCTCGAGGTCCTTTCAGCTGCTGAATCAGAGGCTCCAGTTCATGAGGTCCAGCACTGCCACTCCTGCCACTCTGCTCCATCAGCTGCAGAGGAGGTGGCACCACCTGCTGCTGAGTTAGAGCAAGTGGCCAGTGAGGAGGCTGTGGATATGACACATGAGGATCAGGAGGCGCTGGAGGACGGACAAAGTAAGAATAGTGTATGAAATGCAAAATAGTTTGACTTGTTGCTTCATGGCTTTAAACCACACCCAAAGTTTTTAGCTTGTGTCCACCTGGTAGATAATACATATTTTATACTTGTGTAATTGACTAAGGTAAGTAGGGCAGGGTGAGGGTTCTCAGATCTGGTGGTCATCCATTTTCAAAGGCTGATCTAACTTCATCTTTTGTGTTTTGACTTGAGAATTCACGCTTTCATCCAGTTGTCATGTCTTTCTCAGTAATGTTTGTTAAAGTTATTTTTAGGCCAATTTACGGCTTTATATGACAGACAGTACAGAGATAGAGAGTGAAACCGTGAGACACAGGGCAAGACCTGCAGGAAAGGGCTCAGGCCAGACTTGAAGCCAGACCGCCTGCTTACAAGGACTAAGCCTCTGTGGTACGTGCTCTGCCAACGGGACGCCCCCTTTCTCAATAATGTCGCGAACACAGAATATTTTTCTATGCTTTGAGTCCGATTTACAATATAGAGTAGCAGCCTCTTGTGGTTGATATGAGTATCACAACAACAAAAACTGAGCCTGATGATAAGAACAAAAACACTTCATCAAAAGATCTAAAACTTAACGGTTATTTTTCACTGAATGTTTTACTGGTCCCACTGCTCATCTCTCTGAGAATCAGTGTGGAGGTGGATCATTTCTTCCTTTGTCTTAAACTGACATTAATCTTTAATGATGACAGATGCAGCACAGACAGACCTACATCTACACCTACCCTAGGGACTCTTTATTCCAGGTTTATGAGAGGAAACTCATTAACCCTACATTTAAAAAAAAAATGTGCCAGGACACTGAGGGCTTTTCTCAAACTTTAATCTTAATTGACCCATTAACACACCACAATAGAAATGTGGCTAAAATGAATGCTAATAAATGATACTAAAAGAAACGAACCAAAACAAACAATGTAATCTGAGTCTCTCCTGTATTTGGCTCTGACCACATGTATTTCTGCCTGTATCCACAGAGCCAAAGGTGTCTATCTGGACTGTAAAACGCTGCTCA
Organism: Serranus cabrilla; assembly: GCA_903364295.1. Lineage (NCBI taxonomy): Eukaryota > Metazoa > Chordata > Actinopteri > Perciformes > Serranidae > Serranus > Serranus cabrilla. Next base: position 1,232,087 of record CAFUXE010000710.1, read on the forward strand.
GTGATGTAATAGTACAGTTAAGAAGGTAAAGAGCTAGAGATAGTAGAATGGACATCTTCAGGATAGGTTTAATTCTCAGATAGCCACATTTTAGATGCCCAGTCACTGATGCCACATAGGTTACACTTTTACTACACTTTTCCTGTCTAAATCCTGCTGCACATGTATGTCCATTCTACTTATTTAAACTCTAGGACACGTGTGTTGCAAAATGATAGTCACGTACACTAAACCTGTACATTGATACCATACAAACTGGTGCTGTGATTGTTTGTTTCAGCCACAGAGACTATGGTGGTGGTGACGGTCCAGTCGTGACATGCGGACAGTGTGCCTTCAACAACACTCGCTTCTCTGTCGAGCAGGCCAGGACAGCTGATGGAAACAACACGAGGAGAACTGGCCACTGGTTTAACTAGCTAATCATGTGTCCTTTTTGCAAAAAAGAGTGTTTTTAATGTTTTTCCCATCCGTTTCTGATCTATCTTTATTAGCATTCCATTCCCAATGTGTCTCTTTTCCTCTAGGTGCCACTGTTGCAAAGCTTTTCATGACCAGTTGAACAGAACACAAGTTTCTTTTTAGTTGTTTCTGTAGGCAGTGGAAGGGGTTTGTTGTCAATGTAATATTGTGATAGACTGATTTTCATAGATACTGCCTCATCAGCCTAACAATATCTACAAACTGTACCAAGAGTTTTCAGTGGGAGTGCACCCATATGCTTACTCTAAGCTGATAAGTTATTTCCCCATTCAGAGATGTGCATTTTATAACTTTTGTCATTGTACAAATGTAGGTACAGATATGAGTTTGAGTGTTTTAAGGCCATTACACTTTTATTGTGATGCTAAAGTGAAAGTGATGCATTCCTTTTAGGAAACATGACAAAAGTACTTGTAAAAAATATTGCACTGCAACTGATATCAATAGTATACCTATATTTTGGAGCATATATATTTGCTATTTTACAGTGTTATTGTTGTCAGTTTCAAACTCAGAAATTCATTTTGTATGATTATATCTAACATCAACATTTCTCCAATTATCCAAGAGTTGTACATTTGATCATAGGTGCACTGCATAAATGCTCATATATTAATTATATGTAACATAAATATATAAAAGAGTTAATATATCAATTTTATTTAGTTAATTATAAAGACCATGTTGTCATGACAATGTGCTCACATAGACATGTTCAATAAAGTCATGTTTAAACAATATAACTTGCTGTGCATAAAATTGTTTGTGTCAAAGCCAGAAACGTGTCTCAAACGAGAGAGGTCATCAAATATAATGGCAGGAGCTGCTCCATAGATAATGAATGGGAGAGAGATTTTGTGGACCCAAAGGATGTTTGTTACCTTTTTTCTTTTGTTTTTTTTTGTATATTTAATTTAGCTTTATTCTATTGTAGTGTTCTCAGTTCACAGAAAAGGTTTCCACATACTTTTCTGGTTCATTGTCTATGGAGTGTAAGACTTTATACTTGGGATAACCCCAGAAATAGAAATTTAGGCAATCTAGCTTTTGGTTTTGGGAAACATTTGTTATTGTTTAGAAATATTTGTGGACTGTCTCAGACCATAGCAAAACATGTATGAATTTTCAAATTAACCGTAGTTCCCCTTTAATGTTTGTAATTAACATGGCAATACACTACTATGCCATAGCTAATGTCTGCGCACTAACCACTTGGTGGAGACAGATTGCTGTATTGATTATTAGATTTAATAAGATTTTGACTATCTTTTCAGAGGATTTTTTGGACTAACTTGTGACCATTATCTTTGTTGTCCCAGGGCGAAAAAGAAGGATAATACAGAAACGAATAAACAAATTCTTAGAAAACACAATTACATTTTAAATGTATGGAATAGTAAAGGATTTGTTTATGATTTTTAAGAAACAAAAACTGAAGTGGGTGCGCTTATTCTGGTGAGGTCTGATTGTTTATTGTACGGCGTGACGTCACGGGTGTAATTCGCCTGAACAAGCGGAGAGTAAACTGACAACCGACAGGCTCCATTAGCGGAGGAGCAGCCTATCCGGTCCAAACGTTTGCCTCTTTGTTCATTTACTGCCCCACATGACAAACCAAGGGCACCGAGGTTTCTATGCTCATCTGTCTGGAGGCTTCACGGCGCATCTCCATGAATACAAACAGCTAACGTTGGGTTAGCTAGCGTTCCCGTTAGCAGCGGGACTCCTCAGCCTCACAGTCGACAGCAGCAGCGAGATCAGAGCACAGCCGTCCGGAGAGGAGGAGAGGTTACTGGGTGTCACACGGTCACCCACACAAAAAAAACTCTCATTAGCCACCCAGCTAACAACCCAAGTTGCCAACTGTGAAACTAAGTTTGTTACCAGTGAGGAGCGAGAAGAAGCATTTCACGGTAAGTGAGCTGACTTGACATTAGCCAGCATTAGCCACATGGTTTGTTGTGTTTCTTCTTCTGACAGCTTGTTTTCCTCACAATGCTAACTTAGCTAGCTAGCGTTAGCCAAGTTCATGTCTGTGCTCAGTTTCTGTTTCTGTTCAGTTGGCTTCTTGCGTTCTTACGGTTCTTGAAGTGCGTCTTGCAATACTAAATTTATTGAGCAGCTCGGCATACACATATCAAGAACCAACTGTATGTAAATGATGCAAGAGCTGGCTAATAATTCATTGATACTGTTAGCGAAGAGCAAAGGTATCATTGCAACAGGGAATTCCCCCCGTGATTCGCTGTACACGCCTGACATAATCTTTCTGCTGTCTTTCACATCTCTTCAGTCGTACGTTTTGCACACAGTTTTGCGGCCAGTCAACTGTGAGTTCTTACATTCACTTGCATTTTGGATCTTAATCTCACTGATTTATATCTGTCAGTGGTATTAAAGCAAACAAGCTTTTTGTCAGCACACTTAAACTATATTAGCTTTGTAGGACAAGTGCATCATTTTTGTAACCCTCAAATTCCTGTTGCTTTCTCATACCGCGACAAGAAAGCACCACTATCATTCTTTCATTCTCTGCGTCTCTTTGAGGATTTTTAAACAGCAGCTAAGAAAAGAATCAAGGATGCATTTTGACCTACATCAACTTTTCTTTGAGAAGGCAAGTTTGGACTGTTTTCCTTTTAGTTCTGATGTGCGTGTTGGAATTTCATGGAGGGAAAAGTTGGCCTGCCAGGATGACTTTGCTTTATTTTGTCTTGAGAGTGAAACTGACTCAATATGATCCAGAACAACATATGACCAGGCTACTCATGTGCTTCGACCTCAGTAATCAAAAGTTAGAGTGAACTGAATTTGAATCATTTACAGTAAGACTGGAAGCTGTAGCAGAATGACTTTCGTTGCAGTTGTATGTAGTATCAGGTGGTGATAAGTAGGACATCGATGCTGGTGGGATGCTGTCAACATGGTGAGCCTTTGTTTGTACTATCACTATAATTACTTTTTGTCGGACAATATATTGTGGAACAGATAATTGTGATGAACGGTATTGTTGACTTTTTATGAAGCTTTATGCTACTGATATGATGGTATAAATGCATGATAATGCAATTCCAGCCAGACATATTTATTCTAAGGAGTTGAATTAAAATTATCCTAAATAAATAAAATAAAACCACAAAACCCAAACAATAAATGTGTGTGTGTGTATATATATATATATATATATA